>JAXQQM020093320.1:0-21686 GCA_034641835.2 Pinus albicaulis
CTACAAAAATTTACACTTACCTAGGTTGTTAGATACATTGACGGTCTTACTTAGATCATTTACATCATAACATGCAGAATGGGTTTACATCATTTATAACAAAATGTCATCTGTTGATGAAATCTGGATGACGTGAACCTTGAATATGATAAATCCCATTTGAAAAAATGGGGGTGTACTGCTATGGGGTCGTTGACAAAGTGTGGTCAACAGTATACAAGCCATCTGAGCTTCCAACTCTAGTTGATTTTTGAAGATGTTACCAAAGGAGGATTGATTCCATTGCTTGAGCTGGACTTTGAGGGCTTTGAGTTTTTTCTGGAATTGAAACATTTTGGAACCCATCGGCAGGGCAATGCTGCGCCACCAATTGGTAACTAGTTCCTTGAAATCAGGATGCGTGAACCAAAATTGCTCAAAGCGAAAGGGCTTGTTGCTTGCTGTGCCAGGGCGGGACCATTGCAATTTAATAGGCCAATGATCAAACCCTGAAGCAGGCAGAATGGTGGTGGCTATATCGCCCCCCAGATGGATGGAGTTGTCCGAAATGAGGAATCTGTCAAGACTCGAGGCTATTTGATGGGAGCCTCCTTGTCGACTGTTCCATGTGTGAATTCCATTGGACGTTTGGAGATCGATGAGCTGGTTGATCTGAATGAACTCCTTAAATCTGTGGCTGTCTTATTCAAGCTTGGAGTGCCCTCCTCTTTTTTCCTCCAAGTTGGTGACCATGTTGAAATCTCCTACCAAAACCCAGAGTGGGTCGGTTCGTTGAGCATTGCTTTTTTCAATGGAGTCAAGAAGATCAATTTTTTGAGCTGCTGGTAAGTAAACATTAGTGAGATGGGCATGAATATTCGTCCGTAGGAGATGGAAAGAGGCTTGAATGAAATTGTGAGAGGCATGAAGGTTAGTCAAATATCATATGATGTTAGTTCTAATTTGAAAAATCAATTTGCAATGCATCTTACTCTAACATGCATATTACATTGTGCAAATGTGAAGTGTAGTCATATAAGCAATGCAACCAACATATGATTAAGTCAATATAAAAGCACTTTCCCTTATGAACCACTTTGAGGTAGGGGACCCAAGGATTACTTTTCCCATTTTCAAAATTTGTTCAATGAATGGTAAGGTTGGGAACATTTGAGGACCATGCATCAACGATCATAGATGAGTAGGGAAAAGAGGAATCCAACTTGTGCAACCTTTCTTGCAATGAGAATATGGAGAACTCAACGATCAAACTCATAAACTTTCGATGAGTAGCAAGCTCAGGCATATCCTCCCCATGGCACAAAGAAATAGATTGCTCATACACATCCACACACACATTATTCTGATTATCGTGGAAGGAACAAGGTGGGATACGATCATGGTATCTCGGGAAGAACCACAACCCCCTTTCAGGGCATTGGGGAGGCTCCTCAATTTCATGGCTTCCAAGAGATTCATAAAAAGGGGTGTCAAACATTTCTTCACTACTAATGACATCATGATCATTGGATAGAGGATCATCATCTTGAAACATATAAAATAAGCCTCTCGAATGGTCCATTTATTGCCATGCAAATTTTCATAAGATTTTAGATATGGAGTTGCCAGGGGGAACTTGAAATGCCTAGAGAGATGCTTGCTTCACCCTACAAACATTGATCTTAAAGTTTAATGAAGAACTAGGGCTTCGTTCTTCCAATGGAGTCGCTAGAAATGATATATCAATATTGTCATAAAGGAAACAAGACACACTTCTCGTGTCCTTGGCAACGACACCAAAAATGTTACCGCTCAAACTAGCAAGGGTCCTAGGAGGGGATCCTATAGAACAACTATCAGGGAAAGGGACAACAATGTAGCGATAGACCACTGTCACCTCAACTGAGGCTCCCTACTCTTTATGGACTTTCACTGATGGGAGGAGACCCGGTATAGGGGGAATCACTAGGAAGGGTGGATCTATGAATGGATAGAGAGTGATTCTCAAGAGAGGCTCAAACAAATGGCTTACTTGCTTATGAAGCAAATTGATAGGCTCTCTAGGAAGGGCTAAGAGGATTCTTGGGTCTAGGTTTGGAGGATATGCCTTAACAAGGGGCTTCCTAGACCAAAGGATCCTTGTGGATGAAAGGCTTCTATGTAATCCTTGTGGAATTGGAGTTACAAAGATGGGGGACCACACTGAGCCAAGTGGACCCGAAACTAGTTAAAGGGTATGGAGTTGATCAACCAATGAGGGGCTTGACCTAATTAGGGTAGGGAATAGGATCAAAGGACTAATTTTCTTTTGAGATTTGGATGCAATGATCCTAATGAGGACACTAACCCAAGTCAATCTAGGGCAAGAATTGGTTTCGTGGCTAGGGCTTGCTATATCTCGAGATTCCATTGTCGGATTTGCTTCAAATTTGGATGGCCTCTTGAGCAAACTCCAACTCAGTAGTGGACCAATTTTCAAGGTGTTTGGATGGCTACAAAGGATTTTACTTGATGACCTAGGTGACCTTCTAGGGTTAGGCCTAGAATTGGGAGAGGTGAAGAAAAAATAGGTGAATTTGACCACCAATGGGATACAAGGATCAATGCCTTATTGCTTGGGCTTAATGGAGTCAAGATTCACATAGATAAAGAATTTTTGTGAGCTAAGGAGCCCTAATTGATCTTTGCTAGCTTCTCCAAGGGCAACAACTAGGCCAATAGGGATTTATACTTCAAATTTGCTAAAGAGATGAAGTTTTGAGGTCTTTCAACCTAAGAGGTGCCTTTAGGAACATTCACCCAATCCCTCAAAGAGCAACACATGCATCAAATCACTTATTCAAGGTCCCATGAGAATTTCGCATTACATTAACCCATACAAGAATGATGATAACAATATTCTTGTTACCTTACTTGTTAAATACATGTATATTGTTATCATTATTCTTGTATCATTATCTTACTTGTCAAACACACTTATGCTTGTCCCAATTGGATGATTTTTATATCAATTTTGGTCCTCTCGAAAAGAGGAATTTAATGCAATCATCATCTATCTCAAATGAGCTTTCCCAAGGTGGAATTTGGCCCTAGTTGCCAATTTTAACATGGAGGAAGTCAACGGTGCAGAAAATCCCTAGGTAAGATGTGAGCCTTTGGGAGTCTGCTATGCAGAGTTCATACATCCTTAAGAATTGTGCAAGCCCTTACTAAAATGATGCAAATGTCCCTCGAACACTTTCACATGGGCAATGGTCCTGCCCCTGAAATCTGAAAGGAAATTATTGTTCTAGTTTTCGTAGTATTATTCTTTTGAAACATAGTTTTGGGTGGAAACTTTATTCTTTGACCTTCTAGAAACATGTAGAACCGTGATTTGGGTTCAGGGTGGGTTTTGATGTCCTAGAATTCAGTTCCAGTGCTTTCCTTAACATGAGTATACGTTGGTTTACCAAGGGTAGATGTCATTGTTAAATTACTTCCTTATTTATGCCCATGAGTTTGAAGTGTGAATTATGCAAAACCTTGATATTAAATAATAATGTTTGTTGCTTTGGCAGAATTCTGAAAGAACACAGTTTTCTTCAAAACAAGATTCAACATGGCAATCTAATAGTTCCAAATGCTTGCTTAGAAAGGATCTACATCGGAATTTGCACATGCTGTTGAATGGAAGAGTGGTACGTTTTATGATCCTTTGAATGGAACAATTTGGCAGTTGCTTTGCCATTAGCAAAACATTGTTTCTTACAAATATCATAATCTTCATGATCCAATTATGAGATTCGTGCATTATGAGTCTTCTAGATAATATATTTTTAGGTTACATATTGTTGTTTCTCAGTGGCAGATCTCCAAGTTTCCTGCCAGGAGGAGAATTTTCATAGTGCATTCTACTATGAAAAATAAAAAGTCAACCATGAATAGAACTATTGAGGATGAACTGGAAAATTTGGCTGTTTTGACTGTGGATCCATCCTTGGCTTCACATAAAGCTCATTTCCAGTACAGATATACAAAATATTTACAACAAAAGCAAACAATAGAGAAGTATGAAGGGAGCCTTGAGGACTTTTCTCAAGGTTAGGTAATTTTTGAAACTGTTATAGTATACTATAGTGGGTGATTCCTATACTTCATGTTTCGGGTTGCATATAGCAGGCATAATTATATTGAATTCCTTTTTTTAGGTCTCAAAACTTTAGCTACTTCTTTGCTTTCTAGGCTATTTGAAGTTTGGTTTCAATCGAGAAGGAAATAAAATTGTGTATCGGGAGTGGGCACCTGCTGCAAAGTGAGTTTTTTCTTGTTTTTCTTCTTATAAAGCTACACCAAGATTCATAATATATTGGATTATAAAATAGTATTTACAATTATTTTCCATGATGGATATTTGTTGTTAAACCATCTTTCTCTTAGGTAGTTCTCGCAAATTCCAAGAATACTTAGCAGTTTATAACTTTTGCCTGTACATGAAGCAAGAGAATGATAAATTTAACTGTCACACATAAAATATGCTAAATGACTTTTAATTGTTGGTTTCATGATCTTAAAAATGTTCAGAAAGCAAGATCACTGGGTTCAAAAAATAGATCAAATTTACTGGTAAACTGACCTTGTAACTATAAAAGTGGTTTTCTGCCACAGAGAGGCACAGCTTATTGGTGATTTTAATGCTTGGAATGGATTGGGTCACCAAATGGAAAGGGATCAGTTTGGTGTTTGGACAGTCTACATACCGGATAAAGATGGAAATCCTGCTATCCCACATGGTTCAAAGGTTAAATTTCGAATGAAGGTTGCTAATGGGACATGGATTGATAGGATACCAGCCTGGATTAGGTATGCCACTGTGGACCCTAGCAACTTCGGTGCTGCGTACGATGGTGTTTATTGGGACCCCCCACCTTCTAAAAGGTATCAAGATTGTTTTGCCAACAAACCAGATTTTATATCTTTGGAGTTGTAATTTCTATATAGAATGTCAGTTTTGGCAAATGTCATCAAATGCATATAATACTGTTTTAACAGGTATGAATTCAAATATCCTCGGCTACCAAAGCCTGAGGCGCCACGGATTTATGAAGCTCATGTAGGAATGAGTGGCATAGAACCACGTGTAACATCATATGTGGAGTTTGCGGAAAATGTACTCCCTCGCATAAAAGCAAACAACTACAACACAGTTCAGTTGATGGCTGTGGCAGAGCATTCTTATTATGGATCATTTGGATATCATGTCACAAATATTTTTGCTCCCAGTAGTCGGTCAGGCACCCCAGAGGACCTGAAATTCTTGATTGACAAAGCTCACAGTCTAGGTTTACGTGTGTTAATGGACATGGTTCACAGTCATGCTAGTAACAATGTCACAGATGGTCTCAATGGTTATGATATTGGTCAGACGACAGAAGAATCGTACTTCCACACTGGAGAGAGGGGATACCACAAGTTGTGGGATAGTCGGCTATTTAACTATGGAAACTGGGAAGTTCAACGTTTTCTGCTTTCTAATTTACGGTGGTGGTTAGAGGAATTCCAGTTTGATGGTTTCCGTTTTGATGGAGTAACTTCAATGTTATACCATCATCACGGTATCAATGTAGGATTTACTGGGAATTATCAGGAGTACTTTGGAAAGGCAACTGATATAGATGCCATAGTGTATCTTATGCTAGCCAATTCACTCATACGCAATATCTATCCTGATGCAACTGTTATTGCGGAAGATGTTTCTGGTATGCCAACTTTAGGTCGGCCCATTTCTGAAGGTGGACTTGGATTTGATTATCGCCTAGCAATGGCTATTCCAGACAAGTGGATTGAATATTTGAAGCATAAACTAGATGAACAGTGGTCGATGAAAGAAATAGTGCTCACACTGACCAACAGGAGATATACTGAGAAATGTGTTGCATATGCAGAAAGTCATGATCAGGTACTTATCCAGTTAGTTTCTAATAGACTGAACATCTGCTTGTGTGAGAAATAATCCTGTTTTATTTGACATAGATGTTAACATGCTGTGAATTAACAATTGTGAACTTTGGAAACGGAGTTAAATTTTCGAACATATTTTTGATGTTTGATTAATTTTGTTACGACTGCAACTGTACAACTCCAACAACAAAGTCTCTTTATACATGATGCATGCACACATGCATACCTTCATCCATGCATTTATACACATGTATGAATGAAGGATTTATCATTTATGTATACATACATGTGTGAGTGCATGTATGCATCCATAATGCCTTTGCATGTATCCATCCATCCATCCATCCTTACATACATGGTTACATTTATACATACATACATGCATATTCACTTATGCGTACATGCATGCATGCATGAATAAATGAAACCAGACTCTGGTCAAATTTGATATTATCTATAAGAATGTCAAATTTAGTATCACCGATTTGATTCATTATAAAATGCGTGTTTCATTTGTCCAAGATTACCAAACCTTTTACTAATAATACTATTCTTTTGCTATTCTGTGTTTGGATAGTCAATTGTTGGTGACAAGACTATTGCATTCTCTTTAATGGACAAGGAGATGTACTCTGCAATGTCATGTTTGCAATCACCTTCTCCAGTTGTTGATCGTGGGATTGCACTTCACAAGGTTTGTATTGTTACTCTATATGGCATGGCGTATTGTTACTGGTTACTTATATAATAGCTTAGTGACATGGTTTGAATTGTCACAGCTAGGATTTAGGCTTTGCTTGATTTATTATTGAAGAAATATCTGTACAAAGGAATACTCACTCTAGCCTTTCGACTGCATGCATTACATGAGCCAACATATTTATAATGGTGAAGATAAATATAAAGGCTGATGTCAAAAATTAACATTCCTGTCAATGGGGTCTTGATTGGTTGGTAAAGCGGGGTGTTGCTATCCCCTCCCCTGGAGACATGTTTGCTCCTTCTGGGCTGATTTGTCCATGTAAGCAGGCCGTGTAATGAAGTTCCGGCCAGGTGCAATTCCTGGGCAAGTTTGGCAGAATAGAGCCCCCCTAGTTGTGGCTGCTTATCCGGAGGATAGATTCTGTGGGCTTGTGAGACGTACTTTCTTCATTTTAATAAATTGTGATACTGGGGGAAAGTACCCACTTGATTGTGTTGATTAGAAAATACTATCTTATACTCATTTTTTTTGTTCATTGCAGATGATTCATTTCATAACAATGGCACTAGGTGGTGAGGGCTATCTTAATTTTATGGGAAATGAGGTATACACAGATATCGACCCCTTCATTATTGTAAATTATGAAAAGAGCGATACATGCAAGCTTCAAATACATTCTGTTCATAATGATGACTGAATGATTCAATGCCTATCAGACATTTATATATTGGCTAAAATAAGGCCAAGTTGCAACATATTGTGCATACATCCCAAGGCACCCTATCTTAAATTTTTGACATAGAAGATGCTAATGAATTTTAACAGCTGGATATTATCTGGAGTACAGAGTGTGAGCAGCAGCTGTACAATTTCAAATGTTATAAACTTTGTATTAAGGGATTCAAAATTATGAGGAATGGAAAAACTTGAGGGAGGATTTTCTTTGACAGTGCTATTAGGAGTTTCAATCCTTGTGACAGTTTATTTTACATGATTTTGCATTTTATCTAGAAGTACTCTTCCCTGCTAATTTATCTTTGTTGTATTGACTTCTATGCGAATGCTAGAAAACATGTTGATTTATGTTGGTGCATAGCAATAACAAAGACTCATAAATATGGAGAGAATAGTAAATGTCTTGTTATATAAAGATTGCAGCAAAAATATCATCAGGAACTCAAAATATGCTACCCACATAAATTTACTAGCTTCTCAAGTCAATCATCTCTCATCTTATCACATATAGCACCCCATACAGGTATGGTGGTTTAACAACCTAACCCTCGCATCAAAATTTATTGTCTAATTCGGTCACATCATATAAACAATAACATAAAATTTACAAAATGCAAAGTATATTTAATATTGAGTGGGAGCTTGCTATTTCTTTTCCAACAAAACATTCCCACTTTATTCCATGACCCATGGAGTGTAAGGGTTGAATGTTGCTATCAAATGAAATTATTTCTCAGTACATGACATTCATTTCATGTCATGTTTGTTTCCTTCCAAATACAATGTGTGGAGGTTACTCTTATTAAGCTCTAGCATCTCTAAGTGAGATTCCGATAATCAGATATGTGAAATGATGATTAAAGCTTCAGATTGGATCCAGAGTTAAAAAATCAGTCTTAGTCAACTCGGACTTGGTCAACTCGGCCAAGCTGACTTCCAACCATGTTGACTTGGTCATTTACTCAATTCGAAGGGCTAGTTGTGAGAAAATCAGAAAGGCAAAAAATTTTCTTATGTTTGATAATTATTCGTGTTATTCTTGTATTCTTATTATCTTCTTTATGTTCTTATTTTATCTTCTTTTCATCAAGCAATCATCAAATCGAAGCATGAAGATCAATGACACCAGATGTAGGCACTCAGTCAAGGCTAAAACCCCTCTCTAGGGGAAAACTCGGTCAGTCTCTTCCACTAATCAAATTGAGATAGACCAAGACCTTAGACCTTCCTCCTCCATCAAGTCAGTCTTTCAAAGATGATTCAACAAGCTCTAGTAGCCTCTTCTTCTCCAGTAGTGTTAAAATTGGACAACTAGGTCCAAACTCCATGTTGTGATGCTCAGATGAAGACACCAATATTTTTATTGGGTTCCTCTTTCAAAGAGGTGCAAGATCGATCTAAAGATCATCTTGATCCGATGAGCAAAACATTTATTTTGAATTTATTTTTAATACTTTCAAAATATGTGCAGGTCGGCCTTAAGGTTTTACACCCCCAGCAAATGTGTCACACACCTCAGTGATTGATATAAATAGAGTCAATGTTGGAGGGCATTTCACTCATCTCATCCTCACACATCATCTCTCCTCTTCTGATTGGTTCGAGCTCCTTGGAGGCAGTTTTAGTTCACACGTGGGAAAGAAGGACGAAGAGGAAGTTGCTGCAGCCAGGGTTTCCACGCAAGTTTGACCAGCGTTGACTTTGGTCAACGCATGGTCCAAAGGAGCTGATTTTTGGTGGAGACTTCGATTTTGGAAGGCCGTACATTTGGCACAAGAACTGAGGTCAAAGGTTGACCGTAGACCGTGCTGCGTTGACTTTTACTTGTTGTTGTTGCTGCTGTTGTCGTTGCTGCTGCTGTTAGTGCTGATGTTGTTGTTGTTGCTGCTGCTGCTGTTCTGCATTGACTTTTCTGGGGTTGACTTTGAGTTGACCGTGTGGTTGTTTTGAGGGTTTTTGTGACACATGCTGGGTTGGCTGACCAAGGAGGCTTTGCTAGTTGAAGCATCCCGTTGACCGTCGTAACGCACCACCACATTTTTCTGTTTCTGGTTTGTCTTCTGTAGATCCACTGGTATGTTTTATCAGCATTTTACTTGATTGTTTATGTGATTGTTATAGTGATAAGTAAAGCTGCATCAAGCATAGAACATCTACATAAATTTACATGGTATCGGAGTTGAGGTGAAGACAAGCCCTATTTGTAGCAATCACCGAAGAAGGAAATGGGTTCCACAAACTATGGCTTCAAGGAGGATGACAAATTCACTGGGAAGGATGACTTCCATGCTTGGAAGACGATTTTGGATCTCAAATTAGAAGACCAAGATGTCCCGGACTATGTGCAGGGTAAAATCCAAGAACCTCCATCCACTGCTACTGCTATTGCCAAAACAAAGTACAAGAAGGGGGAGATCAAAGCAAAGCCGATGATCAAGGAATCTATTCATAAGAGTCTGGTGGCCTACATCTCTGAGCTAGGCACATCCAAAGAGATGTATGATAAATTGATCCTCATGTTCAAGGCCAACAATGCAAATCAAGTGCTATTCTTCAACAATCAATTGAAGAATCTGAAGAAAGGCAGGGATGAGTCTATCCAATCATACTTTCTGAAGCTGACCGAGATCAGGAACAATCTGCTGGCTATTGGGGAGACAATAGTTGATCGAGAGATGGTACTGACCGCACTTGGAGGGCTCCCATCCGAATGGCATGTGTTCAACACTACCATTCTCAATAATAATGTGATACCTGACTTTGACGAGGTATTGTCGAGATGCGTTCAAGAAGAGACAAGAATGAAGAAGTATGAAAATGAAGGGAATGTTGCCTACGCTGCTCATTCTAGAAAGAAGAACTTTGGTGGTCCAAAGAATAAAAGGAAGAGTAGGGGCACAAGGAAAGAAGGGCAAGTGTTACACTTGTCATAGGCCAGGTCACTATGCTAGAGAATGCCCTTTCAAGAAGGATTCTCCTGATGATGATGACAACAACAACAACCGGAGGGATGGCAATCAAAGGAACAACAGGTTCCAGGGAAAGAGAAAGGCTCCCTTCGGTGGAAATGATCAACCTTTCAAAAGGTCAAGAAATTCCAGGTATGAGGAATCAAACGTTGTTGATAAAAGAAATGAATTCATTCTTGAATTTGCACTCTCTGCTGCATCTCCACCCGACACTATGGATGTCTGGTTGATAGATAGTGGTGCCTCAAGGCACATCACTGGGTTCAAGGAAGCACTATTTGATATGGTTGAGAAGGATACTAATTTGGAAATTATCCTTGGAGATAATGCCACATATCCCGTGAAAGGGACACGGACTGTGACCCTCCACTTGTCTCAAGGTCAATTCCTCCGCTTGCAGGATGTACTCTATGTACCTAATTTGAAGAAGAACCTTGTGTTTATATCGGCCATGGAAGACAAAGGTTTCAATGTGGCATTCACTGATGGAAAGGTGCGCATGTGGAAGAAGAGCTTCAAGGAAGCTATCACGTTTGGGCCTAGAATTGATACACTCTACCAGGTTAGAGGAAGTCCACTGGGAGCAATTACATGAGATGCTATCCGACAGACTGATAATGGCACTGAATATGAGTTGAACGAGTTCAAGAACTTTTGCAGAGGAGCTAGCATCAAGAGGGAGACGACAATGTTTGTGGGCTACAACGAAACTTCAAAGGCCTAGAGATTCTATGTGCCCATTCAAAGGGAAGTGGAGATATGCCACGATGTCACCTTTGATGAAGATGCTTCCCTGAGGAAAGTAGTCAATCTTCTGAGATCTGAGGAAGATCATGAAGCAAGGCTTGGAAATCAAGAAGAACCGAAGGATGAAACGATGCCTGATGTTGAAGGACCGATGGACCTGATTGATCCACCTCCTTCACTGGGAAAGAGACCATCATGGCTCAGGGACACTCTCGAGGATGCTGAGGGACATATGGCCCCAAGGGGAACATTCCGTGAAAGCAAGAAGTCGAGTAGATACCAAGGGTATCTAGTAGCCATGAGTACTATTGAACAATCCGAGCCTGGATCTTTTGAGGAAGCCGTAAAGCATAAAGTCTGGAAGGATGCTATGCATGAAGAGTATGAGTCCATAATGAAGAATGATGTCTGGGATGTGGTTCCAAGACCAGAGGACAAAGCAGTTGTTACCTCGAAATGGCTCTACAAGATCAAGCATGGATCTAATGAAAGTGCTGAAAAGTTCAAGGCAAGATTCGTTGCCCATGGCTTCTCTCAAAAAGAAGGCATAGACTATGATGACATATTTGTACCTGTGACCACCATTCGATCTATCATAGCCCTTGCTGCTAAGCGAGGATGCAGTCTTCATCAGATAGATGTAAAGACTGCATTTCTGCATGGTGCGATAAAGGAAGAGGTGTATGTAGAGCAACCTTTGGGGTTCGAAGTCCAGGATCGAGACACCCATGTCTGCAGGTTGAAGAAAGCCCTTTATGGGTTGAAGCAAGCACCCAGAGCTTGGTACGAGAGGATAGATAGCTACCTGATGAAGTTGGGCTTCACTCGTAGTAATGCTGATCCAAACCTTTACTTCAAGGTTGATAGAGAGAAGCCTCTCATTCTGGTGCTGTATGTGGACGACCTCTTCCTGACAGGTGTTGAGCTTCTCATTCATGAGTGCAAGAGGGAGCTCGTTGCTGAGTTTGAGATGAAAGACCTAGGACTGATGCACTACTTCTTAGGCCTGGAGGTCTGGTAGAGACCTGGCGAGATTTTCCTTTCTCAAGGAAAATACATTGTGAAGCTTCTGGAAAGATTTAGTATGGTGGACTGTAGGTCTGTGTCGACACCGATGGAGCTCAACATTAAGAAGCTGAGTGGCAGCGTTGTTGGGCCCGTGTTAGCAAATCCTACTGAGTATCGTCAACTCGTAGGGGCCCTGATGTTCCTAGCGAACACCTGTCCAGACGTATGTTGTGCAGTGAACACTTCGAGTCAACACATGGTTGATCATAACATTCACTGGGTTGGTGCCAAGAAACTCTTGAGATATCTTTGAGGCACGATAGACCATGGGTTGAGATACACTGCCGGGAGTACGACACTCCATGGATATACTGATGCCGATTGGGCTGGCAATGTGGTGAATCGCAAGAGCACATCTGGATGCTACTTCACAGGTAGATCTGCTTCGGGCAGGAAATTGAGGTCGGTAGCCTTGAGCATCGCTGAGGCCGAATACATTGTAACATGTATGGCCTGTTGTGAAGTCACTTGGTTGCGAAAGCTCTTCAGTGAGCTGTTCGAGCATGTGCTAGATGCCACCATTATCCTTTTTGATAACTAGAGGGGGATTCGTTTGTCATAGAATCCCGTGTTCCACGAACGATCCAAGCATGTTGATGGCTGGTACCACTTTATCCAAGATATGGTACAGCGAGGCGCCATAAGGCTTAATCATATAGGAACTAATGAGCGGGTCGCGGATATTCTCACAATGCCCTTAGGGAAGGTCATGTCCCTAACCTTCCGTGAGAATCTTGGTATCGTGGAACGATCCTATTCTGAGGGTCTTGTTGGACGATGAGCTCTGGGAGCTCTGGGGGGCTTTGGGGATAGCTTCTCAGAGCTATAAGCAACCACAGGGCTAGGCTTGCTGAACCTTGTTGGTGTGCTTGGGCCCCACTATTATGATGATTGAGTTGGTTTGCCTCTCATGATCTGTGCCCGTATGCATCCTACCCATTTGAGTTCTGGACTCATGGGAAGTTCCTCTCATTTGGCCAATGAGGTGGGAAAAGCTAGAGACTAGTAGCAAAGACTGATGGACGCATCAGAGATTGCCGTACTCTCTATCTAGGATGACACGTGTCCAACCACTTGATCTGGGATTAAGTCTAGTGAGGTTTCGGACCTCCTACTGACTTCGGGTTAGATAAACCAACTTCGGGTTGGTATGTGACTCCTTGAGTCCATGTGAGGTTTCGGACCTCCAACTGACTTCAGGTCAGTGAGACTAACTTCAGGTTAGTATATATGACTCACTTGAGTCCAAGTGAGGTTTCGGACCTCCTACTCACTTCGGGTCAGATAAACCAACTCTGTGTTGGTATGAGACTCTTTGTGAGTCCTATAGAGGTTTCGAACCTGTGGGCTGAATATGTCAGCCGGGAATGATGTCTTTGTGACTGACCCACTTCTGTTCTGAAATAAAGAGGCCAGCAAAGCAAGTTATGGCGGGATGACGCACGATGTTTGATTGCACTGGTGGATGGAGTTCTTCCTAGTTAAGAGGGAGTGTTAAAATTGGACGACTAGGTCCAAACTCCATGTTGTGATGCTCAGATGAAGACACCAATATTTTTATTGGGTTCCTCTTTTGAAGAGGTGCAAGATTGATCTAAAGATCATCTTGATCCGACGAGCAGAACATTTATTTTCTATTTATTTTAAATACTTTCAAAACATGTTCATGTCGGCCTTAAGGTTTTACACCCCCAACAAATGTGTCACACACCTTAGTGATTGATATAAATAGAGTCAACGTTGGAGGACATTTCACTCATCTCATCCTCTCATATCATCTCTCCTCTTCTGATTGGTTCGAGCTCCTTGGAGGCAGTTTCAGTTCACAAGTGGGAAAGAAGGACGAAGAGGAAGCTGCTGCAGCTAGGAACTTTGGTCAACGCGTGGTCCAAAGGAGCTGATTTTTGGTGGAGACTTCGATTTTCGAAGGCCGTAGATTTTGGCATAAGAATCGAGGTCAAAGGTTGATCGTAGACTGTGCTGCATTGACTTTTACTTGTTGCTGTTGCTGTTGGTGCTGCTGTCATTGCTACTATTGCTGCCGTGACTTTTCTAGGCACTGTTGACTTTTCTGGGGTTGAACTTGAGTTGACTGTGTGGCTGTTTTGAGGGCTGTTGTGACACATGCTGGGTTGGTTGACCAAGGAGACTTTGCTGGTTGAAGCATCCTGTTGACCCCCGTAACACACAACCACATTTTTTTGTTTTTGGTTTGTCTTCTGTAGATCCACTGGTATGTTCTATCAGCATTTTACTTGATTTTTTATGTGATTGCTGTAGTGATAAGTAAAGTTGCATCAAGCATAGAACATCTACATAAATTTACATGGTATCAGAGCTGAGGTGAAGACAAGCCCTATTTGTAGCAATCACCGAAGAAGGAAATGGCTTCCACAAACTATGTCTTCAAGGAGGATGACAAATTGACTGGGAAGGATGACTTCCATGCTTGGAAGATGATATTGGATCTCAAATTGGAGGACCAAGATGTCATGGACTATGTGCAGGGTAAAATCCAAGAACCTCCATCCACTGCTACTGCTGCTGCCAAAACAAAGTACAAGAATGGGGAGATCAAAGCAAAGCTAATGATCAGGGAATCCATTCATAAGAGTCTGGTGACCTACATCTCTGAGCTAGGCACATCCAAAGAGATGTATGATAAATTGATCCTCATGTTCAAGGCCAACAATGCAAATCAAGTGCTATTCTTCAAGAATCAATTGAAGAATCTGAAGAAAGGCAGGGATGAGTCTGTCCAATCATACTTTCTGAAGCTGACCGAGATCAGGAACAATCTGCTGGCTATTGGGGAGACAATAGCTGATCGAGAGATGGTACTCACCGCACTTGGCGGGCTCCCATCTGAATGGCATGTGTTCAACACTACCATTCTCAATAATAATGTGATACCTGATTTTGACGAGGTACTGTCGAGATGCGTTCAAGAAGAGACAAGAATGAAGGAGTATGAAAATGAAGGGAACGCTGCCTACGCTACTCATTCTAGAAAGAAGAACATTGGTGGTCCAAAGAACAAAGGAAGAGCAGGGGCACAAGGAAAAAGGGGCAAGTGTTACACTTGTCATAGGCCAGGTCACTATGCTAGAGAATGCCCTTTCAAGAAGGATTCTCCTGATGATGATGACAACAACAACAACCGGAGGGATGGCAATTAAAGGAACAATAGGTTCCAAGGAAAGAGGAAGGCTCCCTTCGGCGGAAATGATCAACCTTTCAAAAGGTCAAGAAATTCCAGGTATGAGGAATCAAACGTTGTTGATAAAAGAAATGAATTCATTCTTGTATCTACCCTCTCTGCTGCATCTCCACCCGACACTATGGATGTCTGGTTGATAGATAATGGTGCCTCAAGGCACATCACTGGGTTCAAGGAAGCACTCTTTGATATGGTTGAGAAGGATACTAATCTGGAAATTATCCTTGGAGATAATGCCACATATCCCGTGAAAGGGACACGGACTGTGACCCTCCACTTGTCTCAAGGTCAATTCCTCCGCTTGCAGGATGTACTGTATGTACCTAATTTGAAGAAGAACCTTGTGTCTATATCGGCCATGGAAGACAAAGGTTTCAATGTGGCATTCACCGATGGAAAGGTGCGCATGTGGAAGAAGAGCTTCAAGGAAGCTATCACGTTTGGGTCTAGAATTGATACACTCTACCAGGTTGGAGGAAGTCCACTGGGAGCAATGACATGAGATGCTATCCGACAGACCAATAATGGCATTGAATATGAGTCGAACGAGTTCAAGAAATTTTGTAGAGGAGCTAGCATCAAGAGGGAGACCACAATGTTTGTGGGCTACAACAAAACTTCGAAGGCCTATAGATTCTATGTGACGGTCAAAGGGAAGTGGAGATATGCCACGATGTCACCTTTGATGAAGATGCTTCCCTGAGGAAAGTAGTCAATCTTCTGAGATCTGAGGAAGATCATGAAGCAAGGCCTGGAAATCAAGAGGAATCGAAGGATGAGACGATGCCTGATGTTGAAGGACCGATGGACCTGATTGATCCACCTCCTTCACTGGGAAAGAGACCATCATGGCTCAGGGACACTCTCGAGGATGCTGAGGGACATATGGCCCCAAGGGGGACATTCCGTGAAAGCAAGAAGCCTAGTAGATACCAAGGGTATCTAGCAGCCATGAGTACTATTGAACAATCCGAGCCTGGATCTTTTGAGGAAGCCGTAAAGCATAAAGTCTGGAAGAATGCTATGCACGAAGAGTATGAGTCCATAATGAAGAATGATGTCTGGGATGTGGTTCCAAGACCAGAGGACAAAGCAATTGTCATCTCGAAAGGGCTCTACAAGATCAAGCATGGATCTGATGAAAGTGTTGAAAAGTTCAAGGCAAGATTCGTTGCCCGTGGCTTCTCTCAAAAAGAAGGCATAGACTATGATGACATATTTGCACCTGTGACCACCATTCGATCTATCATAGCCCTTGCTGCTAAGCAAGGATGGAGTCTTCATCAGATGGATGTAAAGACCGCATTTTTGCATGGTGCGATAAAGGAAGAGGTGTATGTAGAGCAACCTCTGGGGTTCGAAGTCCAGGATCGAGACACCCATGTTTGCAGGTTGAAGAAAGCCTTGTATGGGTTGAAACAAGCACGCAGAGCTTGGTACGAGAGGATAAATAGCTACCTGATGATGTTGGGCTTCACTCGTAGTAATGCTGATCCAAACCTTTACTTCAAGGTTGATAGAGAGAAGCTTCTCATTCTGGTGCTGTATGTGGACGACCTCTTCCTGACACGTGCCGACACTGTCATTCATGAGTGCAAGAGGGAGCTCGCTGCTGAGTTTGAGATGAAAGACCTAGGACTGATGCACTACTTCCTAGGCCTGGAGGTCTGGTAGAGACCTGGCAAGATTTTCCTTTCTCAAGGAAAATACATTGTGAAGCTTCTGGAAAGATTTAGTATGGTGGACTGTAAGTCTGTGTCGACACCAATGGAGCTCAGCATTAAGAAGTTGAGTGGCAGCGCTGCTGGGCCCATGTTAGCAAATCCTACTGAGTATCGTCAACTCGTAGGGGCCCTGATGTTCTTAGCGAACACCCGTCCAGACGTATGTTGTGTAGTGAACTCTTCGAGTCAACACATGGTTGATCATAACATTCATTGGGTTGGTGCCAAGAAACTCTTGAGATATCTCTGAGGCACGATAGACCATGGGTTGAGATACACTACCGGGAGTATGACACTCCATGGATATACTGATGCTGATTGGGCTGGCAGTGTCATGGATCGCAAGAGCACATTTGGATGCTACTTCACACGTAGATCTGCTTCGGGCAGGAAACTGAAGTCGGTAGCCTTGAGCACCGCTGAGGCCGAATACATTGTAACATGTATGGCCTGTTGTGAAGTCACTTGGTTGCGAAAGCTCTTCAGTGAGCTGTTCGAGCATGTGCTAGATGCCACCGTTATCCTTTTTGATAACTAGAGGGGGATTCGTTTGTCATAGAATCCCGTGTTCCACGAATGATCCAAGCATGTTGATGGCTGGTACCACTTTATCCAGGATATGGTACAGTGAGGCGCCGTAAGGCTCAATCATATAGGAACTGATGAGCGGGTCGCGGATATTCTCACAATGCCATTTGGGAAGGTCATGTTCCTAACCTTCCGTGAGAATCTTGGTATCGTGGAACAACCCTATTCTGAGGGTCCTGTTGGACGATGAGCTTTGGGAGCTCTGGGGGGCTTTGGGGATAGCTTCTCGGAGCTATAAGCAACCACAGGGCTAGGCTTGCCGAACCTTGTTGGTGTGTTTGGGCCCCACTGTTATGATGATTGAGTTGGTTCACCTCTCATGATCTGTGCCCTGTATGCATCCTACCCATTTGAGTTCCGGACTCATGGGAAGTACCTCTCATTTGGCCAATGAGGTGGGAAAAGCTAGAGACTAGTAGCAAAGATTGATGGATGCATCAGAGATTGTCGTACTCTCTATCTAGGATGACACGTGTCCAACCACTTGATTTGGGATTAATTCTAGTGAGGTTTCAGACCTCCTACTGACTTTGGGTCAGATAAACCAACTTCGGGTTGGTATGTGACTCCTTGAGTCCATGTGAGGTTTTGGACCTCAAACTGACTTCAGGTCAGTGAGACTAACTTCGGGTTAGTATATATGACTCACTTGAGTCCAAGTGAGGTTTCAAACCTCCTACTGACTTCGGGTCAGATAAACCAACTCCGGGTTGGTTGAAACTCTTTGTGAGTCCTATAGAGGTTTCGGACCTATGGGTTGAATCTGTCATCCGGGAATGATGTCTTTGTGACTGACCCACTTCTGTTATGAAATAAAGAGGCCAGCAAAGCAAGTTACGACGAGATGACACACGATGTTTGATTGCACTGGTGGATGGAGTTCTCCCTAGTTGAGAGGGAGTGTTAAAATTGGACGACTAGGTCCAAACTCCATGTTGTGATGCTCAGATGAACACACCAATATTTTTATTGGGTTCCTCTTTCGAAGAGGTGCAAGATCCATCTAAAGATCATCTTGATCCGATGAGTAGAACATTTATTTTCAATTTATTTTTAATACTTTCAAAATATGTGCAGGTCGGCCTTAAGGTTTTACACCCTCAGCAAATGTGTCACACACCTCAGTGATTGATATAAATAGAGTCAACATTGGACGACATTTCACTCATCTCATCCTCTCACATCATCTCTCCTCTTCTGATTGGTTTGAGCTACTTGGAGGCAGTTTCAGTGCACACGTGGGAAAGAAGGACGAAGTGGAAGCTGCTGCAGCTAGGGTTTCCATGCAAGTTTGACCAGCGTTGACTTTGGTCAACGCATGGTCCAAAGGAGATGGTTTTTGGTGGAGACTTCGATTTTGGAAGGCCGTACATTTTGGCACAAGAATCGAGGTCAAAGGTTGACCGTAGACCGTGCTGCGTTGACTTTTACTTGTTGCTGCTGCTGTTGTTGCCATTGCTGCTGGTGCTGGTGCTGTTGCTGTCATTGCTACTATTGCTGCAGTGACTTTTCTGGGTAGCGTTGACTTTTCTGGGGTTGACTTTGAGTTGACTGTGTGGCTGTTTTGAGAGCTGTTGTGACACATGCTGGGTTGGCTGACCAATGAGACTTTGCTGGTTGAAGCATCCTATTGACCGCCGTAACACACCACCACATTTTTTTGTTTTTGGTTTGTCTTCTGTAGATCCACTGGTATTTTCTATTAGCATTTTACTTGATTGTTTATGTGATTGCTGTAGTGATAAGTAAAGTTGCATCAAGCATAGAACATCTACATAAATTTACAAGTAGCTACAGCCCAACAACAACCTAGAATTTCGGCCCTACTGCAGATCCAAAATTTCAGCCTCCCCGGACCCCAACAACTTTAGAATTTCGCACGTGTGAGAGTAGAGAGAAAAATCGCTTTCCTTCTCCTTCGTTAAGGTTTCTTCCTCTTCCTTTAACTTCGCACCCTTTTTCTGTGTCCAACAACTACAGATCGAACTACTTGATTTGATGCTCCAAATGAGTTCGAATTGCTTCTTTTATATAGTTGATTCTACCATTTAATTAGGCTGACTTGTTCAGGTTGAGGCTTGTTATCGCTTGCTGCCTACACCTACCTACAGTTAGTGGGAAAAGCCTTCAACCCCACAGGTGTGGTTGGTGGCAAGGAACTCAGAGAAGGGGCTATCACCTATTTCCAACTCTTTCCGTTTAAGCTATCTTCTAGGTTTGCTAAGGGGGGTGGTCCCTAAAGTAAAACTAAGTTAAAGATGTGAGATTTCTAGGAGAATTGATTAGAAGGAATTAAAGTAACCTTGACCCAGAGCACAGGAGAGATCTGTTGTAGGATCCAGGTGGATCTACAAGATCAAGCATGCTACAGACGACAACATTGAAAAATCTAAAGCCAGGTTTGTGGCTAAGGGGTATGCTCAGAAGGAAGGGGTAGACTACGAAGAAACCTTCGCCCCGGTAGCCAGATACACATCTATCATTCGTGATATCCCTTGCTGCGCAGATGGGATGGGAAATTCACCAAATGGATTTCAAGACGACATTCTTGAATGGTGTGATAGAAGAAGTGTATATAGAACAACCAGAGGGCTTTGAGATACATGATCAAAAAACTCATGTGTGCAGATTGAAGAAAGCATTATATGGACTGAAGCAAGCTGCCATAGCTTAGTATGGTCGAATTGACAACTATCTGCAGAAGATGGGATTCGTCAAGGGTGATGCAGATCCCAATCTCTACTATCTAAGAGTAGGGAGTGCGGTATTGATACTGGTATTGTATTTGGATGATCTATTCTTGACTGGATCATCAAGGCTCATCACAGATTGTAAGAAGAATCTAGCTGAAGAGTTTGACATGAAGGATCTGGGACAGATGCACTATTTTCTGGGGTTGGAAGTTTGGCAGCAGGATGGGGAGATCTTCCTTGGTCAAGGAAGATACACTACAAAGATTCTGAAGATATTTCAGATGGAGGATTGTAGACCCATGACCACTCCAATGATTACCAACTAGAGGAAAATTGACACGTTCGATGATGAGGAAGCTGATCCTACGCTGTACAGACAACTCATAGTGTCATTGATGTATCTGGTAAATACAAGGCCGGACATCTGTTATGCTGTTAATACCCTAAGTCAGTTCATGGTTGAACCAAAGAGGGTACATTGGGCAGCATCCAAACATGTTCTCAGATACCTTTGAGGAACAATCAAGCTTGGATTGAAGTACACCAGTGACAATGATGTCAGGTTGAGTGGTTTTACTGATGCAGATTGGGCAGGAAATTCAGTTGATCGGAAGAGTACCAGTGGATATTGTTTCAGTCTGGGATCAGGAATGACTTCTTGGTGCAGTAGGAAACATAAGTCTGTGGCACTGAGTTCAGCAGAGGCAGAGTATATGGCAGCTAGCACAGCTTTGTGTGAAGCCATATGGCTTAGGAAACTGTTAGTAAATCTACTCAAGGAGAAAATGGAAGCGACCAACATTTTATGTGATAGTCAGAATTGCATAAAGCTCTTTGAAAATCCTGTGTTTCATGATAGGTTGAAACATATTGACATCCAGTGTCCCTTCATCAGCGATTGGGTACAACGTGGAGTTGTTCAGTTGCATTACACTCCAACAGGAGAACAGGTGGCAAACATCCTCACCAAGGCTCTGGGAAAGACAAAGTTTGTTTATTTCAGAGAAAAGATGGGGATGATGAAGAATCCCTTCCAGTAGTAGGAATGGGGGATTCATAATTCAGAGGGAGCTGTAGTACAGACGCAACAAGTGACAATGGTAGTGTCAAAGGCAGTAGTACAGGTGACAACAACATAGAGGGTGCTTCAGAGTCAGAGCAACATGTAGCAGGCATTTTGTTGGAACACTTTCCTCGCTAAGAGGGAGTGTTGATTTTTGTAGCATTCGAAAGTGTTCCAAGTCTCAAACTTTGCAGGGAGGCTTGGACAGCAGCATTCCAAAGAACCCAGACACAGTTTGTGAAAATTCCATTCGGTTC
>JAXQQM020075681.1:0-133950 GCA_034641835.2 Pinus albicaulis
TTATGGTTGTGGGGACTTTCCATTCCTTAATGGCTTTAATTTTGTTAGGGTCTACCTTAACACCCTCATGAGATACAATATGACCCAGATATTCCACCTCTTGTACTCCAAAGAAACATTTGGATTTTTTTTTCATATAATTGTTTCTCCTGCAATAGTTTGAGCACCCTGTCAACATGTTCAACATGATCCTTCCAAGACCTGTTGTAGATTAGTATATCATCAAAAAATACTAGCACAAATTTTCTAAGGAAGAGTTTGAAAATGGAATTCATCAACCCTTGAAATGTAAAAGGTGCATTGGTAAGGCCAAAAGGCATGACCAAAAATTCATAATGACCCTCATGAGTTCGAAATGTTGTTTTTGGAATATCTTCAGTCTTCATTCTAATTTGATGATATCCTGAACGAAGATCCAACTTGGTAAAATAAATCGCTCCATGTAATTCATCCAATAATTCATCAATCACAGGAATGGGAAATTTATCTTTAATGGTGAGCTTATTGAGCTCCCTATAATCCGAACACATGTGCCATGATCCATCCTTCTTGTGTACCAATACTACAGGAGCAGAGAAAGAACTTTGACTAGGTTGAATTATACCCGCCTCTAACATTTCTACAATCATACGTTCAATTTCGCTCTTTTGGAAGTAAGGATATCTATAAGGCCCGATGTTTGGAGGAACACTTCCTGGAATCAAATGAATAGCATGATCATGATCACAAATAGGTGGGAGTCCTTTGGGAGTTTCAAACACCTTGGAATGATTGTCCAAGACTTGTTGGAGATATGTAGAAATAGATGATTTTGATGTTGGAACTTCTAGTGAGCATAATTGTGCAATTACACCTCGTTTTTATTTCTTTAGAAGCTTTGTCATGACATTAGAGCTTATTATCTTTCCCGGCTTCCCTGCAATACCCCGTAATTCGACTTCCTTTCCTTCTGAAATTTTTTTCAAGAAAAGTTCTTGAAAATTAAAAGCTACCGTCCCCAAAGATTGTAACCATTGTACTCCTAGTACAACATCAGCACCTCCCATAGAAATGGAAAGCATTGGACTAGTCAATACATATTCCCCCATGGTTAGCTTGATATTATGGCATTTTCCAGAGCAATTTATAGTTCCTCCATTTGCAACCATCACTTGACATTCTGGTGCTGGGTATAGGAAACAATTTAATTCCTTGGCTACCTTACAATGAATAAAATTATGGGTGCTACCTGAATCAATCAACACTATTACCTTTTTTCTTCTTGATTTTTCCTTCTATCTTGAGAGTTTGAGGAGTGGTAATTCCTGCCAGTGCATTACACGATATGGTCAGATTCATTTCTTCCTCTTCTAGGGTTGGTTCCTGGTGTATATCCTCTTCTTGTTCATTTTCTTCTTCCTCTTCACAATCTATGTAAAATGATTTCTTCTCAGCACACTTATGACCTTTAGTGTATTTTCTATCACAACTGTAGCAAAGCCCTTTTGCTCTTTTTTCTTCCAATTGTTGTGGTGTCAACCTTGTAGGTTGTCGAAATATAGGAGTAGCAACACTTCCCTCTTTATAAAAGTGAGTGGCAGGCTTCCTTGTCCCCATAATTTTACATTCAATTTTTCTTGCCAACCCGAATGCCTTCTCCAATGAATCAGGTTCCAAAACGCGAACTTCATGTTGGATGTTATCCTTTAAAGTGCCTATGAAGAGATCAATCCTGTGTTCCTCTGGAATATCAGTTACCCTTATATTCAATTTTTGGAAGTCCTCAATGTGTTGCCCCACTAAACAATTTTGTTTGAGATTTATCAATTGGCTAAAGAAGGTGTTGCTCTTTGTATCCTCATAATGTGCTATCATTTCCTCCGTAAAAATTGACCAAGTGACAATTTTTTTACAGGAGCAAAGCCATCGATACCATACAAATGTATTTTGTTCTAAATGTAAAGTTTCAATGTGTACCTTTTGTGTGTTTTGCACATTATGGAGATCAAAATATTGCTCCATCTGTAGTATCCATGTTACAGGATCCTTTCCATCAAACTTCCTCATATCCATTTTTGGAATATGGTGGTTCTTCCCTCCAACATTAGAGTTTATGAAATCATGATTAACATTTATTTTGTTCTCATCATGAGCTTCCTCTACTATCTTTTCACCATTAGGAAACATTTCTTGTATCAACTTTGTCAAACCTACCATGTCTGATTTTAGTCATTCTTCATGTTTTTCATATTAGCTTCCATGTCATCCATCTTAGATTCCATTCTAGCTTCCATGCTATCAATCTTAACTTCCATGTCATTCTTCAAACCATCCATCTTAGATTCCATACCTTTCTTCAAAACTTCCATGTCATTTTTTGTTTCTCTTTGCGAGAGCGAAATTTGTTGCACTTGCTTTTGTAATTTTGATATGTCATGTTGCCATTCTTCGTCTTCATGAGTCATAGTAGAGCCTTCTAAAGGCTTAATGGGTGTTGAATTATTTTTAGGGGCCATTTGATAATCCAATACTAATATCTATTCTACAATATTCCCTTGGAATCAATTCAACTTGATTCTTCTAACAAGACTTATTCAATTCAGAAAAAAAAAATACACACCTTTTACTTGCTTTTGAGGAGATCGATATTGAAAATGACTTATCTCTATACCATAAATATATGAAATTCAGCCCTGTAGTAGTCCTCTGAAGCTTCTTTCAAATTAGACAGGTTTGACTTGATTTGGATTGTTCAAGGAAAAGTTATGTCCAATCTCCCACAATGATCCAATTATGGACTAGTTCCGTAGAGCGAACTTGTACGACTTGCCACGTGTCACTATTTGCTCCTTTGGCCCTGAAATTTATAGACAGGAAAATACAGTCCATGTACTTCCAGTAAATTTTTACATAATTCCAATCCGATGCTTAGAGAGATAGTTATGAAGATTTTCCCACGATCATCTCTTTGAGATGAAATTCGAGAGCCTGAAAAAGCTCTAACTTCAACAGACGATATCTCCTAAGATATTATGAACCAAGCTCTGAAAATTTGTGACAATTTTCCTCAGGATTTCGGCTTTGCGATCTAAAAATTTCAGCTTCTGAACCATCGTAGAAAAAAAGTTATAGTGACAATTTCGTGATGACCTGTTTAGGTTAAATTTAGGAGCCTGCAAAAGGACCTAACTTCCACATATCATATCTCCAAAAATGTTGTGAACCAAGCTTTGAAATTTTGTGACGATGTTCCTCGGGATTTCGGCTTCACACTCTAAAAATTTCAGCTTCTGAACCTTCGTAGAAAATAAGTTATAGCAAAACTTCCACGATGACCGGTTTGAAGTAGCGAAACCCTAGAATCCAAAGCTCTGATACCAAATGTTGTGAAACCAGCTCCAAAAATAGAAGAAAAGATATATCAACACCTTAGAAATAAGCCACTTCGAGGGGCCAACCTCCAATACATTACATGAATGAACAATTCTTGGATGATACAAAATACAAAACCTCATTTCTATATATAGGAGTCCATGGGGCCACAATGTAATCCTAGCTGACCTAACAATAATAATTTAAGGGCACAATAATAACAATATGGGGGTTACAGGGGTACAATAATAATAATAAGGGGGTTACACTAACAACAATAAGGGACTATACTAGTAATATAGGGACCTAACATGGATCAACCACAGGAGGAGGTTCATGGAGTGGAGGAGTCCACTCATGCAAATCCAAACATCAGAACAAGCAGAAGGCATACCACATAAAATGATAGGCTGAGACTTGATTCTACGCAGAATATAGGAACCCCTACTTCACAGCACAGACAAAGACAGTCTCCTGACCAATTTACTAGATACATGGCTCTCATGAGAAAATGTATTGTGACTGAGCCATCTTCCTTTCAGGAAGTAGTGCAAGAGCCCACATGGGTAGATGCAATGGTGGAGGAGTATGACTCCATTGTCAGAAATAGTGCTTGGGAAATTGTTCTAAGGTCAGTTGATAAATCAGTGGTAGGTTCGAGATGGATCTACAAGGTAAAGCAAGCTGCTGATGGGAGTGTTGAGAAATACAAGGTCATATTTGTGGCTCAGGGCTTCTCACAGATCGAGGGGATAGATTATGAAGAAGCCTTTGCACCTATGGCACTATATTCTTCCATAAGGACCATCCTTGATCTCTTAGTGTAGATGGGTTGGCACATTCATCATATGGATGTGAAGACTACATTTCTCAATGGGATCATTGAGGAAGAAGTGTACATTGATTATCCTGAGGGATTTGAGAGCTTCAACAACGAGTCACACATGTGCAGACTCAAAAGAGCGCTATATGGGTTGAAGCAAGCACCCCGTGCTTGGTACACTTGACATCTATTTCACCAGACTTGGCTTCACCAAGAGTGAGGCAGATGCAAACCTATATCAAATTGTGGTGGAGGGTAAGATTTTAACCATTTTTCTTTATGTTGATGATTTAATACTAATTGGTGATGAGCAGCTGATACACTCATGCAAGGAGGACCTTGCAAAAGAGTTCGAGATGAATAATATGGGCCTCCTTCATTATTTCCTTAGATTGGAAATATGGCAGTGAGATGGTGAACTTTTTGTGTCTCAAGGAACGTATACAAGGGAGATATTGGGTAAGTTTCACATGGAGGGCTGCAAACCCATGGATTCTCCTCTTCCAAGAAAATGGAGGAAATAGGATGCTACATCTGGAGAGGTAGTGGATGCTACTGTCTATCGACAGTTAGTGGGATCGCTAATGTATTTAGTGAATACAAGACCGTACATATGCTATGCGGTGAGCCAGCCTAGTCAAGCGATGGTTAAGCCTACCAAACTCTTTTGGAAGGTGGGAAAGCATGTCCTAAGATACCTAAGGGGCACATCTGAGTATGGATTGTGGTACAAACATACGGATGAGGCGAAGTTGCATGGCTTCACGGATACAGATTGGGTGGGCAACCCAATGGACAAAATGAGCACATCAGGGGGGGATATTTAGTATCTGATTTACAGTTTTTTCTTGGTACAACAGGAATAGAGATTTGTGGCACATAGTTCAGTGGAAGTAGAATACATGGCAGCAAGTCAAGATGAATACATTAGTTTGTTTGGTTCTCATTTAAATCCTACACCGATTCATTGTGATAATCAAAGTTTCATTAAACTCTCGATTAATCATGTGTTTCATGATAGATCTAAGCATATATATATCCGGTATCATCATATCAGAGATTTTGTGCAGTGGAAGATCATGTTGCTTCAGTACATTCCTACGAAAGATCAGGATGTAGATATTTTGATGAAGGTGCTCACTAGGAGAAAATTCAAATACCATAGAGACAGTATCAGGGTGAAGGATAATCCATTTATTGTTGAGAGAGAGTGTTGAGATTCAACAAGATGATGATCCTAGTGAAAATTAAGCACCTACACTAGGATGGAGCCTCAGGCTAGTTTTAGGTGGATGTCTATTTTTAGAATGGATGAGAAAATTCTATTTATAGTTGATGTCTATTTATAGATGGTGATAAAATTATATTTATAGATGATGTCTATTTATAGATGGTGAGAAAATTCTATTTATAGATGATGTTCTAGTTTTATATGTATGTGCGAGTTCTATTTATAGATCGCATGTCTATTTATAGATGCATGTCGACTATTATTATCCCTTAATAATATTTGGACAATAAACATTAATCTATTCTCAATGAGCACTTGGAAATAGTTAACTGAAGTGGCAAATCAGTTAGCTATAGGAAATTCGAGTTCAAAGGTTGGTTGGTGGGACATGCAAGTGGACTTAGTTGTAACTGAGTGATTCGAAGTTGTAACAGAGTTGGATGTGTAGTTATGTGAGTTGCAAAGTAGTTTAACTTGGTTAAGTGAGTTAAACTCAGTTGTGCTAGTTGTAAGTGAACATACAATAGTGTGAGATCAGTGAATTAATTATTTAATTAATTCACAATCAGTGGTCTCACATGCAACTGAATATTTAATACTGTTAACTACATGCATGTCAGATCGAGTGGAGACCCAGTTGAGAGATAGGTGAAATGGACAGTTTGACTATCAATTGTGACATTAGTGGGTGCACTCATGCAACCACACACACATTGGAGATGCCAATGAGGATTTCACAGTCAAGGAAAGAAGGATATCATTCATTCAGGGATTGTTATTAGTAGGGAGTGTGTAGTTGAGGTAGGCTATCTGGAGGTAGTAAATTGGCACATGTATTTGGCAATTTTTATATGACAGTGTGAGACGATTGTATATTGTACTAAGAGCTCTTGGATTGGAGATTTGTATGAGATTTTTTCATGATCCATGATATATACATAATATATGATAGTGGGGTTTTCAGCTTTATGCTTTCCCGGTAAAAAAATTATGTGTTATGTGTGATTTATCTTTCTTCATGTGTTTGTAATTGGCGATCGTATTTTAAATTCCACAACAAACATTAGTAGAAGCGATTATGTATTTAACAGTAGCATATAATTGTTAGATCAGGAGAATCAAGGCAATACATAATTGTATTAAAATTTCTACAAAGTCGATCTTGCTGAAATATTTCACCCTTTTGAGTTGGTCCAGAAGGTCATCAATCATGAGATTGGGTACCTATTCCGGACAATGATCTTGTTCAATGCTCGATAGTCAATACAAAGTCTCCAAGTCCCATCCTTGTTTTGCACCAACACGATCAGGCTCCCATAGGGCGATGAACTTGGCCGAATGTAACCTTTATGTAGCAGCTCCCGAATCTACCTCTTGATATCATCGTTCTCCAGAACAGAGCACCGATAGATTAATCCATTGGCAGCGACACACCTGGGGTCATATTGATGGGGTGTTTGACCTGACAGTGTAGAGGCACCCCTGTGGGTGAGGTGAAGATGTCCCCATACTCCTCCATGAACTTGTCCATTTGTTGTTGTCATGTAGAGGAGCCCTATCTAGAGGTCGTGGCCACAATCTTCTTCTTTCATTGGGGGCGGATCATCAGGAAAATAAATTTCCCAATTTTTTAAATGAGCTTATTGTATTGTTTTGTAGTAATCAAAGAGATAGCAGAAGGCGGTGGTACCTCTGGTATCCTATACAACTTATTTCCCAAAGTAACAATAACAACGCGAGGTCAGGACTCATACACAACATGTCACTACCACAAGTATGGTTGGCCTAATAATACATCACAAACATCAAGAGGAGCAATGTCACATAATACCTCATCCGTGAAAGGCTTGATGCAGTAGGGGAGGCGACACTACTGGCTGATGTGGAGATCCCATCCTTGGTGAAGCCACTTGATGGTGTATGGATGTGGGTGTGATGTGGTCAGAAAGCCCAACTGCTTCATGACCTCTGATGAAATGAGATTCTTTTGGCTCCCACTGTCGAAAATGAATTGTACCGGGGAACCCTTTACCAACATCTGGGAGTGGAAGAGATGCTCCTCCTCCTCTAGATCTTTCGGTTCGTCTTTCTGGATCTTTGTAGTAGCAACAGAGGCATTGGACTCCACATCAATAATCTGCTTCCCTTTGTCATTCTCCTTATCAGGTTTTGATTCAAAGTAACAACATGCATCTAATTCAGAAGCCCTCATCTCGGCCACCATTGACTGCTTGGCCCAACACTCACTTGTGATGTGAGTGGGGCTCTTATGTAACTCACACCACTTTCTCGTGTCCTTATTTGGCTTCGCGGTGTTGTTCTTTGCTTGCAGCTTTGGAAAGTTGTCTTGGGCCATAATGCCTTGGATTTTTCCTTTGTTCTGCGGTTTGGGGGCACCTTTCCCTTGATTTTGATTCACATATCCAAAGTCTCATTTCTTCTGTTTTAATTTTTTCTCAATCTTGGAACCATACCAGTATGTCGTACCAAGCAAGGAGATGCTGAGGAACTCCATTTCCTCCTAAATGTATCTGTGCAGACAACTACATTACTCTAGCACCAAATCTTTCTTTGAATCTTTGATACCCAACTTTATGCACATGGTATGGAACATATTTGTTAGCTCATGCACATCTTGGTCCCTTTGCCGCCGCAGCATAGTCCATTGTATGTACTTGTCCTCATAACTCCCCACAAGATAATATTGTTCCTTGATGGCGTCTCGAAAAGAATTCCAAGTGGGTATGGCCGAGAACATAGTGGGTTCCACCTCATCCTTTTTCTCACAGTAGGTTTCCCACTAGTCCTTGACATTGGGGGTAGCTTTGAGGAGTGCAAAAATAATCTTCTCCCAATCGGAAAAGTCATGAACCAAGAAATATCCTTATAATAGATTTGACCATCTATCTATGACATCTGTATATATTTGACCCTCAAATATGGGAATGCCAAATTTTACTTGTACCTTAAAAGGAGTTGCGCCTCGAGAGTGGCTGTTGGATGTAGATACGCTGTCGGTGGGCAGTCTTTGAAGGATCTGGGAAAAGTTATCCATCATCGTATTCCTTTATTTTTAGAGGGCCTCCTCGAGCAATATTATGATAGGATCCCCTAGTCCCCATATTTATTTTCGTCCCCCATGGGTGGCCATCAGGGTTTATGAGGCTAATCTTGCAAAGGTTCGACAAGATCAAGCCTAACTCCTTATACCTTGACCTCGTTGGGGACATGCAAAGAAGGATAGAGAAAGAGGAGATTGCTCTGATACCACTGATCCAGATTTATACAAGAACGCAACATAATACACATATAACCATAAATACAAAGATTCATTGGAAAGAATACTTCATTTCATTAATATCAAAGAACTGAAATTTGTTTACATACGGAATGGAAATAAACTAGCTAGGGTGCTGGTAGCTTATCTCTAAGAAGAGATGTGGTGGCTATATGCCTCTGAACTGTGTTACAATGAGGCTCGAGGGACTATTTATTATTTAGAAACAATGGAAACCATTAACATCCAAAAACCTAACCCTAGGAAATGAAGCACCGAAACTATGGGCCCTGTTTGGGTAAATTGGTACATCAACTTCCCGGGGACGTAACTTTGGCATATGATCTCCATTTGACGCACACCATACCTTGTTAGAAATATCTATCTGAGGGCTACAACTTTTTATGTGGGAAATATTGGTCCATGGACCCATGCTACTCTCGGTTTTCCCAAAAGACATCGTTTAGGGCTTCAAAATGACTCCGGAAGTTGAGGACCCGAAAAACTGCTGAAAATAGTAAGTTGTGCTACAATTAAGGAAACTAAAAAACTGAAAGAAACAATGGTGGGGCCCCAAGTGGAATAGGTGGGTGGCCACAAATATCCACATGGATCATAGGTATATTTATACCAAAGATGTCATATATTGTAAAATGTTTAATTTGGCAGGTTTTCTAAAGGTGGTCTCTATTCCTTGCCTTGGTTCATAAAGAATTTCAACCATCACTCCCTATTCTACCTTCATGCTTTTAGGGGTATCTGTTACACGATAATTCATCACCATGCTCATTTTCCTGTCCCTGATCCTGAAATGCCCCGTGACAGATCCTGTGCAATGTTTCTATAATCAAGCTATATGCTAACATATCCCCTTGAAGATCCAAAGAAGACTTCCTTGAAATATTACCAAAGAAACTTGGTCAAATTATTAGTTTCCTAGGTTAGCACCCATCCTGGTGCCATGACTACGTTGATGTCCTTTTCATAGTTCTAGCCTAGCGCTGTCTACGTTCCAATTTCTTGGAAAACTGCGTTGATCCCCTTTCTGGCAATGCTTCCTAAAATGGAGGAGAAGCTTCAACCTCTAGAAGCTCAAGGGCGACAAGTTTTTTATTGAACATAGATGAAAAGGTCGAGCTCTCTCATTTTAGAGCCTTGATCTCATTCATGGGGTATCATCCCTTAGAAAGCCAACCTTCCTCCTCCTTTCATGGGCTCCCAACCTCCTCTCCCTTGATGTAAATTCACATCCCTCATTCCCCAAAGTTGAAAGTTTGGTTGATCATTATCAGACTCGTCTGAAGTCTCATCCCTTTGCATGCTAGCATCGTGATTAATCCTAAGTGCACGGGAGAGGGAATTCTTTTGAGCTAGGTGAAGGACTCATATTTTCACCTAAGGATGCCTAGAACATCAAGGCCTAGTTGTAAGTTATTATTTTGTAATTTATCAATAATAACATTTGATGTTTTCTTTCTATATTTGTCTACATGATTATGCAAAAATTATGATACTCCCTGGTCTGCTAGATAACTAGTTTTTATGTTTATTATGCATTATATCACATTTGATGTTGTCTATTGATCATCCGCAGGTATTCACGTGCCATTAGTAGCAGGAAGCGGGCCTACAAGGATCGTGGATCGAGGTATCCATTAACAGATCCAAGGATAGCGATTGGAAAAAGGTATTTATGTCTCTTTCCTCATTGCATTGTAAGAATTAGTTAAGAAAGCTTATGTTAGAAAGTATCTAATGTTGCTAGCACCACTCTAGGGCTAGAGAAATCACCTCTATCCACAGAGGGGATTTAGCTTGACAACCATGCTTATAGTCTTTGTAGAATTTAACATTAACATTATGTTTAATATTATAATATGGTAAGAGTCTTTTTTCTATTCATTAGTGAATATTTCCCTACCCTTTAGCTTTCCCTTTATTGTTTTACTATATTTTGTAACATGAATTCTATGTTCTCATTATGTTATTTTATTATTCTTTTAGTCTTTCACTACATTGGTAAGAAGACTTGAAAAATGTTCACACATGGAGGTAGTCAACCAATTCTTGCCAAAGTATTCTTTTGTGTGGAGAATCCACAATTTTGTATTCTTCTCTTTCTTGAGAGGTTTTAATTTTCAAGAAACATACATATATTCGTAATCTTTACAATCAATCTACAAACATTTTAAAAGAAATTATAGAAACATTTCAGTTTAAATATTTTTCAAAAGGATTATGCTTGCAATTGTATCTTCAAAAATTTCTGCAAATGTTCGCCATATATATTTTCAGTGTTATTTTCTAATATGCCTAAATTTTAATTTATATTATTGCTTTGCAAACCTTTTCTTAAGAGGATAATTTTCTAGTCATGTTTTATTTAATAAATGATTTTGATTCCTCACTTCTTCATAGTATTTTTATTTAATTAATTATTATTTTTAAATAATTTTTTCTTATTATGCATCTTATTTATCTAAATTCTGTTTATTTTATTTTATATTTTTGTAGTTTTTAATGATTACCAATATTGTTTTAACATCTACATCATTTTTCTATATTTTGAGATTTGTTAGCAGTACGTTTATGATTTGAATGAATATTTTGTTTTGATTAGTAAATTTTATGAAGTTTCTTAATTTATATGCAAATTTTCTGTAAGTTTTCTTAGTTTTTTTTTTTTTTTTTTTTCTTGGACTACTGAAATCAATTTAATTTGTAAGAAATTTTTAATTTTCTTAAGATGCAAAAGAATTATTTATTTGTTGATGTGAACAAAGTATCCATAATAGGTAAATGAAAATTGATTGTTTTCATCCCAACACACTCCTGGTGAACATATAATGGCTATATTTTGTTCAACTAGTGCAATTTTTCATATTTTTTAATAATATCTCAAGTCTTTTGTTTTAAAACTTGTGTCTAAGCTTGTAATTATTTATTTATTGCTTCAAAACCTATAATTATATCCTCCAAACTTATAGAACAATAAATAGAAAGAAAAAATCAGAAGCATAAAATTATAACCAAAGTTAAATTAAGAATTAATTCTAAACAAAATTGTTAAAAAAAACAAAAGGAGCAAGCTACATGTCTTTCCATCTATGCTTTACTCCTCTTAAATTTGTGGTACAATTGTAAGTTAAGCAACACCAATTGTAAGTTAACCAAAAATGTAAAATATTCATTAAAATTAAGAAAGAAATTCACCTTCTGTAAATATTCTTAATATTCCTCAAATACACTCAAGTCTAAGGTAAAATGTAACAAGTTTGATTCGTCTACATAGTGGCATAGAAAGAGGAAGGAAAATTTTAAAAAGACGATTTTATCTTATCTATACCAAAATTAATTTTCCAAATATCAGTTCATCTATTGGACTACAATTTGGATATCATTAAAGTTTGGTCAAAAGTTGAATGGTGTGTTCCATTAAATTCTGTATTTTCTTATTCTACCAACGATGTCATTTAAATATGTAAATCTTGATAGCTAGTTGTTTAAAAATAGTGTAATATTAGTAATTTTTTATTATTATAATATTTGTGCTTAATAAATTTGTAAATTATAGAGAAATATATTAAATTTTATTTGAGATTTTTATTGCATGCTATGCACTTGTATATGGTACGGATAAGTTCAATTGACATAGCTAAAATTATAATTATGAGTAAAAAACTAAATGGATGATGACAATTTAAATAAATATTAGTGATATCACTGAATTGCTATATTTAATATTTTATTTTAATGCAAATATATTATCTTTAAAATTTATTTTTGTTTAATATAAGTTTATTATGTGCAAATGATCTTAAGAGTTTATACTTTTCTTTTCCTATATACAAGTGAAAATGATTTTAAATGATCTAAAGCTTATTTACAAATCTCTATATAAAAATCACCACAACTTTCAAAATAGAAAGTTGCCCAAAATCTCTGATTGTTAGACTAACTTTCCAGCACCCAACCCATATTTATAATATAATATTTTCCTAATTTTTTTTTTGTGATATTTATTATAATTTTGTTAATCAAATTTAACAATATTTATTAAAATATTTTTAATCAAATTTAAATTGTAAATCTAGAAATGACTACAATTTAATTTAATTTTTATTTTGATTTAAATTTTTTTATATCATTATTATTTTTATTTAAAAAATGATTGAGCGAAAATTTATATTGCTAAAAAAAACTTAAAATTTATATTATTTTAATTATATAATGTATGTTTTATTTTTTTAATTTTTATTTATTTGTGTGAATTATTCAGAAATTTTAAATAAATAATTCTAAAATAAAAAATACCCTTAATGATACATCCAATTATCTTTTAATATCTAAATATTATTTATATTATTGAAAATATTTATTAAAAAAAATAATTATAAAATATGAACTAACTTTCTTTAAATATCATAATCTAAAATTTTCCATATGTTGATATTATAATACATATATTTATATGATATTTTACATGAATTCCATTAATGGTTTAACCTATTTTATAAGGAAAAATAAATAATCTAAAATTTTGCAATATTGCATCAATTTAAATGTATATGTTAATATTATAATACATATATTTATATGATATTTTACATGAATTCCATTACTGGTTTAACCTATTTTATAAGGAAAAGTAAATAATTATACTTTAATGTATTTTATATTTAACAACATATTATTTATTTTTCATATTCTAAAATTATATTGTATATTATATATTTATATAAAATTTTAGGTGAATTTATTTTAATGTTACTATATGTAAATAAATAATCGCAATTTTTTTTTCATTTATCATGTATAGAATAGAGGGCATTCATGTTTATGGTTATCTATTTCCCTACACAATAGTTTTAATAATAACAATGATACTATCTAAGCAGAAAATGTCACTATTATATGAAATAATAATATTTATCACATGTATTTTTATGATTTTCTAATAACTTAACATCATCTACATAAATTAACAATAACAAAGCATAACTTCTTAGACGGATACTTTATTTTTTATGATTCAATTTCTTAACTAGTTTATATATAACTTTATAAGTCAAATAGACTAGACATTCTTATGTCATTTCTATAAGTCAAATAGATGAGGCATTCTTATGTCCTTTCTATTATAATTCTAATTTTGATTGGTCCTTCTAAATTTATCATTTATTGGAATCCTTAATTTTACAATAAACTTTTCTTATAGTTAGAAAGTAGCTCTTCTATGCTCTACTTGAATTCCTACATTTTCCATTATTTTTGAAAGTTATTAGACAATGTATGATAATTTTTAGAAAAAAAACAAAGATGCATTATTAAATATTGTTTCTTCATCTCTTTTTCAAAACATCAACAAGTTATGAGATGGTCAATGATTGAATAATTAGTGTGACAGTTTCATTTAGTGTTAACTAGTTAAATGACATTTTATTATTTGTTTTAAAAAAAGGCTCGGACACTTAATGTTTTTGCTCGAAAAGTTATTTTCTTTATTGTTAATTGTGAAAAATAAAATTAATTATGGAAAGTGGTTCCATAAAAAGAAAAAAAGTTGATGGTAAATTTTTCCAAGTATTGAAAGGTGGTTGGACACTTTGAATAGTTACCTGCTCCTCTGGGGATAAGAGACTTAGTGAGGAATGGGGGTTTTGTTCATGGACTAAGGAAGGAGTGGAGATTTTACTAAGCTAGTAGAGACCAGTGGAAATCACTCAACATTCCTTGAAAATTTCTGGTACTGACTGGACTAGGAGTCCTGAGGTCACAACATAAAAATCACTGTCAACCCGTACCTTTCAGGAGTGAAGCACAGGGGCAAGAGGAGGATGTAATCGCCTCTATTGAAGGTTGGGAGGACCACAACAGTGAATTGCATAATCAGATAAGCTATCTATGCAATTTAAATTATTCAAGTACCGTAGTAATATTACCTAAGATATGCACAGGTGGTTGTATTTTTAGAAACAGAATCAACAGTCATATGATAGTCGTGTCCGAAAGGATGAGATTTATGATTATTATTAACAATATTTCAATATGAATTTAATAAGTTATTTTTTTAAATTCTGGTACTGTATATGAACTTATAAGGTTATATGAAGTTCAGTAACTATGAAAATGGAAAATTGAGTGGTCACAAGGCCATCTGTATAATATCTATGTAGAAATTTAACTCGTAGTTACTGTGTGTGTTATGTATAGCAGAAACTAGAATAAATTTTTATACTAAATAGTGATTAATTAATTCAGAAGCAGAAAACACTGTGAAAACCCACACTGTAGTGATCAAAGTTGTGTTGCAGACATGTAAGAAAATAGATATAGTAAGAAAATAGTAAGATAGAAAAGTTTTGAGACAAGTAAGTTGAAAAAAGCTAAGGAAGGGTAATCTGTCGATTCTGGGTATGAGGCAGAGCCTCAACCAAGAACGCATTGTTTACCCCAAAAAAGTATACATAGACATAATTATAAGGTGGTCTGGTCACCTAGTTTAACTTAACATAAAACCATGTTTTGACAATCCTATTGTGGAAAAAATTGAAATATCTGTACACAAGAGTTAAATATTCACCATGTTAATCTGGAAAGAAAATAACCAAAGAAATGCAACCACCGAATCTGACAAGGATTTAATGTTCTCTTTTTCAAGAACAAACTGAGAAGCAATATTCTTTTCATTATCATAGTTTTATTTGGAAATAGAGAGCTACGAAACCGTAGAGAAATTATTCATATTCGGAAATAGTATTCCAAGAAAAACAAATTATCGGATGCATGCCATTATGGTACAAATCAAATAGGAACCCCAGAAGCAAACTGATATCTATATCTATATATATATATTCTAATTTGTATCAGAACATTTCAGTTCAGGAAAACTCCCTATCACAACCAAAAGAAAAGGAACAGAGGAAGACCATTTGGAATTCCATATAAAATATGAAGATAACAATATATCATTAGAGAGTCCATATAAAAAAATGACTTTGGCTCTCTAGAGCTAATTGAAATCCAACACTTAAAACCGAAGAAATTCTAGAAATTTCCTGAAGAGAACTATTGCAACAATAATGGGTTAAACCCATTTGACGATATTGCAAACCAGAGAAGGTCGACACGGAGTACCGGAAGAATCCAAGGGAAGGGATTAGCTAAGACCTTCTTACAAGATGAGCACAAAAGATGCTTTGGAAAAGGGCTTACTTGCAAAACCGAAGAGAAATAAAACTGTAAATAGAGGGTAATGAAGTTAAAAGCATTCATAACATTCAAAATGAGAGTAGCGAAGACTGAGGATGATGAAATCATGTCTTTTACCTAAAGAAAGAACATCTTCAAACCTGGATGCCAAGCGCTGAGTTGCGTGCAAGAAGAACCATATGAGTTTCTCAACTCGAGAACAGTAAATGGAAAACTAAACCGAGAGAGTAATTCTAAAGCTTCAGGTTAATTACTTTACCTGAGATGAAGAGGCGTGATGTAGTCAAAGAGCTGAGCGGTTTGCCAGAATTCTGCGAGTAATGCAGACCAGTCCTCGAATCTCTATGTTTGGGTGTATGGCAAGATTAAACCAAAATTCATAGCAATGTAAAGTAAAGAGAAAACATAAGAGAAATGTCCAGGATGAATCTAATAGCGTTGGGCGAGAAGTTACACTTGGTCACCCAAACCATGACTAAAATGTCAAGGGTCGAGGGTCTTAGGCTAGATTTCCATGGTGAAGCCAACCTAGCACAAGCGACGAAGCAAAAAAATGACAGTGGAGAGACGATCAACAGGGATAACCAAGTCCCTTCTTGCCATCACACATCCACCATTGATTGAGAAATGAACGAATGGAGATCGTGAGGGCAGGTGGCCTGTACACGGATCCCATGATCTAAAAACTGGCATGACATTAAATAGCCAGGACGTAACAAATTCATGCATACAACAGTGTTAAATAAATTTGGTACAAGCGTTAAATACAAATGGACAACTATCATAAACTGAAGTGACATAATTAAAATAGATTAGGCTAAACCCAAATTCAAGTAAATGTGCAATAATTCCATACTTATGAAGGGATGGATATGCTAAAGTTATATTACTAATTTCCTAATTAAGGTTATAATGCCTGTTTGTAAATAGGAGCAAGTTTATTATGTTTAACGAAAGTTTATTGTTAAATGTATTATGTTAAATATGTATGGTAAGTAAACTTTTTTTTATGGTAGTATTGGTAATTGTTTCAAGTGGTATTAGAGCAGCGTTCGTACGTTGGGACCCTAAGGGTCAACTAAAAATTTAAGCCGTGTGTATACTGATGCATAGAATAGAAGCATAACAGGAAACGCCATGAGAATGGGATCAACGCAACAATCACCCCAAAACACCGGGAAACCCCAAACACGACCAGAAGTGAGCCCTGAGATGTGGGTTCAACTGAGTGTGGATTAGCACCAGCAAACAAGTAGACTACTGGAGGAACAACATCACTAAACCAACATACTTTTGAATACAATATAGAAGCTACAGGAAGAAATGGTGTGGGTTTGAAGTGATAACGAGCGCTTGATGCAAGAGCAAGAAAATTTACTCAAGAGCCTATCAGATAAGAAAAATCAGGGAATGGAACAACCCAGTGATGATAGAGACATGAAATAATGTAATGAGCGACGAAAAAGGGACTACACCACTGACAGAGTGGAAATAAGCCCTTCACAGTGAAGAAACAAGAACAATAACTATAATGAAGTAGAGTCTAGCAATTTGTCGGATCAGCAAGAATTTAAAAAGAAAAAAGTGGAGGTTCAGGATGAGTTTCGAAAAATAAAACCACCAAAATTTGATGGTGAAGCTGAGGAAGTGGCAGATTCTTGGTTGATAAATATGAACAAATACTTTCAAGTGTACGATTACATCAACAACCTCAAGGGCATATTGGCCATATATCAGTTAAGGGAGAAAGCCACTCTGTGGTGGGAAGAAGTAAAGAATGTTCGCATCATTGAGGACAAAGATGTTACCTGGGAATCGTTCTATAAACACTTTAAAGATAAGTATTTAACAGAACGTTTCTACGATGAGAAATCTAAATAATTTCATGAATTGAAGCTAGGACAGATGACCATGGAAAAGCATATTACCAAGTTCACCACTTTGTTAATATATGTTCCATACCTCAGAGATGAAAAGGCTAAGGTTCAAAGATTCTTGAGTAGTCTTCCAACCCATATGAAAGAGTGAATTGAATTTGTAAATCCCAGAACCATGGACAAAGCCATTCGTAAGGCACGAATGTGATACCATCAATCCAAGGAAAAAGGGGAAGTGGGAAAAATTTGGCAGCCAAGAAAAGGACAGAAAAGCTGCTCAAAATTCAAGGGCGCCAAAAATAATAATTTTAAGAATTCTTCACGAAGTTCTGTAAGTAATTAGTTTGGCATAAATCATCAAAGAACCCAATGGCCAGCTGAAGAGAGGCCTATAGAGGCATCTAGAAAACCTGAGCAAGGGCAAGTGACCAAACCACCTCTGCAATGTTGGGGGTGTGGAGAGGCACATTATTACAAAAATTTCCCACAGCGAGCGAGAAGTGAAACTGTTGCAAATTTACAAGAGGCTTCTATAGTAGGCGAGGTGGCTCGAAACATACCTCGTATCAACACAACGTTGGAGGATCGACAGGCAGATTATCAACCAACAATGATAGAGTTAGAAGGTAAATTACTGTCTCAATATGTTTCTATTTTGGTAGACCCAGGTGTAAGTCTAAGTTATGTTAATCCCAAAATAGTGGAAATTTGTAAATTGAAAGGGCAGAAATTCAAAAACCCTTGGCTGGTACACCTAGCCACAGGAGAAAAAAGAAAGGTAACTTCCAAAATTCCAATCTGCACATTATAAATTGTAGAACAACAGTTAAAAGTGGACCCGAACATACTGCTATTAGGGTCCTATGATGTTTTGTTGGGCATGGATTGGCTAGAAAAACATTGGACCTTAGTGGATTGCAAAGAAAATATTATCTATTACAGAATGCAAGATGGTACATGCAAAGAGATTCAGAGGATCAAGAAACCTCTAAAACTACATCCAATTACAGCATCCCAGATGAATAAGTGTATGAGGAAGGGATGTCAAATTTATGCCATCCAGGTGGGATATTCCAATTCCAAGGAAAAATCACCTATGATGGAAAACATACTAGTGGTACAAGATTTCATGGATGTATTTCCAGAAAATATCCCCGGATTACCACCAAGAAGAGATATCGATTTTACCATTGAATTAATGCCAGGAGCATCACTTGTGTTAAGGGCTCCTTACCGAATGAGTGTTCCAGAATTAACTGAATTAAAAATGCAGTTACAGGAACTGTTGGACAAAGGATATATTAATCCAAGTGTGTCCCCTTGGGGAGCACCAGTGCTGTTCGTTAAGAAGAAGGATAGAACCACGCGAATGTGCATGGATTATAGACAACTCAACAATTTAACAGTCAAAAATAAATATCCTTTACCAAGGATTGATGATCTGTTCGATGAGGTGAAGGGGGCCCCAATATTTTCAAAAATAGATCTAAGATATGGATATCATCAGATCCAAATCAAGGATGAAGATATTTGCAAGACTACTTTCTGTACTAGGTACAGGCATTATGAATTTGTGGTGTTATCCTTCAGGTTAACCAATGCACCAGCGAAATTTATGAGATTAATGCATGGTATATTTCATCCTTTCCTGGATAATTTTGTACTTATATTCATTGATGATATTTTAATTTATTCTAAGAACTAGGAAGAACATAAATAACATCTAAGAATTGTGCTAGAAATGTTAAGAGTTGTATGCTAAGTTCAAAAAATGTGATTTATTCAAAATAGAAATCCAGTACTTAGGCCACGTTATTTCAGCAGAAGGGATAGCTGTTGATCTAGAGAAAATCAAAACAATCATGGAATGGTGGGTACCCCAGAATGTGGCGGATATTCGATCCTTTATGGGATTGGTTGGGTAATATCGAAGATTTATTGAAGGATTTTCCAAAATTTCTTTTCCAGTTACCTCCTTGCAGAGAAAAGGAAAAGTATTTAAGTGGACTGTTGAGTGCCAGAACAATTTTGAGAGGTTGAAGCAACTATTGACCACTGCACCAGTGTTGAGGGTAGCTGACCCCAACAAATAATTTGAAGTTTGTACAGACGCTTGTAAAGAGGGAGTTGGGGTATTTTTATCTCAGGAAGGAAAAGTAGTAGCATATGAGTCAAGAAAGTTGAAGGAACATGAGCAAAGATACTCAACCTATGATCTATAATTAACAACAGTAGTACATGCACTCCGGGTATGGAGACAATACTTGCTGGGTAAGAAGTTTGTGCTAAAGATGGATCATAGAAGCCTGACCAGTTATTTAAAACAAGTTGATTTAAACTCTCGACATGCAAGATGGATTGCCTTTCTAAGTGAGTTTGATATGGACATCCAACACTTGAAAGGTAAGGAAAACGGGTGGCTGATGCTTTAAGTAGAAAACTGCATTGTGTTTATGAGATTTACTATAATCAACTTGAATGCAAATTCTTGGATCAAGTAAAATAAGAAGCACAGAAGGATCTGGAATATAAATTCCTATGGAAGCAAATGGAAGAGGCCAGCAAGCAAGGAAACACTTCAGAATACAGAGTTAATAAAGAACAAATGCTAACCTTTAGAGGAAAGCTATATGTACCAAACCATGTGTATTTTAAGGAGTTAATCATGAATGAATACCATTAGAGTAATTATGCAGGACACTCAGGATACCAGAAAATGTTAACTACTATTAGAAAAGTATATTTCTGGCCTGGTATGTGTAAAAACATTTTTGAATATTTACATAAATGTTTGGAGAGTCAACAATTCAAGGTGGAGCATCAACATCCTGTAGGATTGTTGCAGCCCATACCAGTACTTGAATGGAAGTGGGAGGTCATATCCCTGGATTTCATTACGGGTTTACTGATGTCAAAGAGGCACAATGACTCCATCATGGTGGTAATTAACATATTGAGTAAATCTGCACATTTTATAACTGTACAGTCTACTTACAAGACTGTACAGATAGTAGATATTTTTATGAGAGAAATATTCAGGCTACATGATATTCCGAAGACTGTTATCTCAGACAGGGATGTGAAGTTTACTTCAGCATTTTGTAAAAATCTGTTCACAGGTATGGGGACCCAAATAAACTTTAGCACTACTTATCATTTGCTGACAGATGGTCAAATAGAGTGGGTAAACCAAGTTTTGGAAGACATGTTGCGCATGTACGTGATGTAGCAGCCAACCAAATGGGAAGACTATTTGCATATGGTTGAGTTTTCTTACAACAATGGTTATCAGGAATCCCTTAAGATGAGTCCTTTTGAAGCTCTATATGAGAGGCAATGTTGCACATCCATAAATTGGAGCAGCCCTGAAATGAAATTAATGTTGGGACTAGAAATGCTGGCTGAAATGGAGTCAGAAGTAAAGAAGACTAGATAAAATGTGAAAGCTGCACAACAACGACAGAAGATCTATGCAGATAAGAAGAGGACCTATCAAGAATTTGAAGTGGGTGATCATGTGTATGTGAGGATCAAACACAAGAAGAGTACCTTGCGGTGGGCTTCTTGTGCCAAGTTGGCTCCTAGGTTCTGTGGATCCTTACAAATCTTGGAAAGGGTAGGACCTGTGGCTTATTGGCTGGCTTTACCCAGTCACATCCGAGTACACAATGTGTTTCATGTGTCCCTGTTAAAGCAATATGTGCATGATTCGAAGCATGTAATTCATTGGAAGAATATATAGGTAGGATAGAATTAAAAATCCTAACTTGAAGTATCATTTCTTTATGGACGAGTTTCTAGTCGGGCCTCAACGCATACTGGACAAGAGAGAAACTATGCTCCTGAAGCGAGTCATCACCCAGGTTAAAGTGCAGTGGAAGCACTTCGGCCTAGATGAGGCTACTTGGGAGGAAGAAGGATTTGTGCACGAGGCTTACCCAGAGCTATTTTCTGAGTTGGAGTGAAACACCGAGGACGGTGTTACTTCCAGGGGGGGGGGAAGTTGTGACAACTGCATTTAGTGTTAACTAGTTAAATGAAATTTTATTATTTGTTTTAGGAAAAGATTGAGACACTTAATATTTTTTCTGGAAAAGTTATTTTCTTTATTGTTAATTATGAAAAATAAAATTAGTTATGGAAAGTGGTTCCATAAAAAGTAAAAAGGTTGATGGTAAATGTTTCCAAGAACTGAAAGGTGGTTGGACAGTTTGAAAATTTATCTGCTCCTCTGGGGATAAGAGACTCATCCTAGTGAGGAATGGGGGTTTTGTTCATAGACTAAGGAAGGAGTGGAGATTTTCCTGAGCTAGTAGAGACCAGTGGAAATCACTCAACATTCCTAGTAAATTTCTGGTACTGACTAGACTAGGAGTCCTGAGGTCACAACAGAAAAACCACTGTCAACCCGTACCTTTCAGGAGTGGAGCACAGGGGCAAGAGGAGGAAGTAATCACCTCTCTTAGAGGTTGGGAGGACAAAAACAACGAATTACATCATCAGATTCGTTATCTGTGCAATTTCAATGATTTAAGTACCATAATAATGTTACCTAAGATATGCACAGGTGGTTTTCTATTAGAGACAGAATCAACGACCATATGATAGTCATCTGTCGAAAAGGATGAGACTTATGATTATTATTAACAGTATTTCAATATGAATTTAATAAGTTATTTTTTAAAATTCTGGTACTGCATATGAACTTATAAGGTGATATGAAGTCCAGTAACTATGAAAATGGAAAAATGAGTGGTCACAAGGCTGTTTGTATAATATTTGTGTAGAAATTTAACTCGCAGTTATTGTGTGTGATATGTACAGTAGAAACTAGAAAAAATGTTTATACTAAAATAGTGATTAATTACTTCAGAAGCAGAAAACACAGTGTAAATCCACACTGTAGTGATCAAAGTTGTGTTGCATACATGTAAGCAAATAGAGAAAGTAAGAAAACAGTAAGATAGAAAATTTTTGAGACAAGTAAGAAAATAGAGATAGTAAGAAAACAAGTAAGATATTAAGATTGAAGGGTAATCAAGTTGTTTTTGTGTATAAGGCGCAGCCTCAACCCCGTAATGCATTGTTTGCCCAAACAAGTATACATGGACACACCTAAGGTGGTCCGGTCACCTAATTTAACTTAAAATAAAACCTTGTCGGACAATCCTATTGTGGAAAAAACTAAAATATATGTACACAAGAGTTAAATATTCACCGTATTAACCGGAAAGAAAAATAACCAAAGAAATGTAACCATCGAATCTAACAAGGATTTGGTGTTTCCTCTTTTTCAAGAACAAAACTCGTACAATATTCTTTTCTTTACCAGCGCTTTGGAAATAGAGCTTGCGAAACAATAGAGAAATTATACATATTTGGAACAAATATTCCAAGAAAAATAAATTACCTGATGCATGACATTATGGTACAAATCAAATAGAAAGAGCCCAGACCAAACCAATATATATATATATATATATATATATATATATGTATATGTATATGTATATGTATATGTATATGTATATGTATATGTATATGTATATGTATATGTATATGTATATATGTGTATGTGTATATGTGTATATATATATGTGTATATGTACATATGTGTATATATGTACATATATATATGTGTATATACGTACACATATATATAAGTGCATGTGTGTATATATGTACACATATATATGTGTATATATGTACACATATATATATGTACATACAAACACACACACATATATATATATATATAGATGTACATATATATAGATGTATATATATACACACACACACACACACACACACACACACACACACACACACATATATATACATACCTACATATATATATATACATACATACATATATATATATATATATATATATATAAATTCAAATTTGTATTAGAACATTTCAGCTCGGGAAAACTCCTTATCACAACCAAAAGAAAAGGAACAGAGGAATACCATTTGGAATTCCATATAAAATATGAAGATAACATTATATCATTACAAATTCCATAGAAAAACAATGACTCTGGGTCTCTGGAGCTAATCGAAATCCAACACTTAAAACTGAAGAAATTCTAGAAATTTCCTGAAGAGCACTTTGCAACAATAGTGGGTTAAACCTAGTTGACGAGGTTGTAGACTAGAGAAGGTCAACAAAGAGTACCTAGAGAAGCAAAAGGAAGGGATTAGCTGAGACCTTCTTGCAAGATGAGCACAAAAGCTGCTTTGTCAAATGGCTTACCTCCAAAACCTAAGAGAAATCAAACTGTAAATAGAGGGTAATGAAGTTAAAAACATTCATAATAGTCAAACTGAGACTAACAAATATTGAGGATGACGAAATCATGTCTTTTACCTGAAGCAAGAACATCTTCAAACCTGGAAGCCAAGCACCGAGCTGCGTGCAAGAAGAACCATATGAGTTTCTCAACTAGAGAATAATAAATGGAAAACTAAAATGAGAGAGTAATTCCAAAGCTTAAGGTTAATTACTTTACCTGAGATGAAGAGGCATGATGTAGTCAAAGAGTTGAGCGGCTTTCCGGAATTCTGCGAGTAATGGAGACCAGTCCTTGAATCTCTACTTTTGGGCATATGGCAAGATTAAACTAAGATTCACAGCGGTGTAAAGTAAGGAGAAAATAGAAGAGAAATGGCCAGGACGACTCTAATAGCATTGGGCAAGAATTTACACCTGGTCACCCAAACCATGACTAAAATTTCAAGGGTTGAGGGTCTTAGGCCAGATTTCCATGGCAGAGCCAACCTAGCGCAAGCGACGGAGAGAAAAAATGACAGCGGAGAGACGATCAACATGGATAACCAAGTCCCTTCCTGCCATCACACATCCACCGTTGATTGAGAAATGAACGAACGAAGATCGTGAGGGTAGGTGGCCTGTACACGGATCCCATGATCTAACAATTGGAATGAAATTAAATAGCCAGTACATAACAAATTCATGTGCATAGTAGTGTTAAAGCAATTCAGTACAAGCGTTAAATACAAATGGACAACTATCATAAACAGAAGCGACAAAATTAAACTAGATTTGGCTAAACCCAAATTCAAGTAAATGTGTGATAATTTCATACTTATGAAGGGATGGATATGCTAAAGTTATGTTACTAATTTCCTAATTAAGGATATAATGTCTGTTTGTAAATAGGAGCAAGTTTATTATGTTTAACAAAATTTTAATGTTGAATGTATTATGTTAAATATGTATGGTAAGTAAATTTTTTTTTTAATTAATTAATTAATTAATTTATTATGGTAGTATTGGTAAGTGTTACAATTAGGCCAAAAGAAACCTAAAAAAAATCCCTTACAATTTTCACATTATCAGTCCTTGCCTAGGTAATAGTCTAGTATCATGTTAAGTGTGATCCAAAATTGATCATAATTATGCTAAACAATTTTAACTAGCAATTGCACCTAATGTTTCGTAAGAAAGAAGTTAGAAAGAAAGCAATTGTAATTAATTTGTGATTTAATTAAATATTTAACTTATAAAGATTAAATAAAGTACAATGCTTCATAGTTAAATGTGAGAGTGTATTGGATCTATTAGTTTTATAAAATAGTGTAGAATATTCTTAATACATGTTCCTAAATTATGTTGAATGTGTGATAGTTAGGGCTTGACATATTAGTTATAGAAGTAAATTTACTGGACGCATTCTGATTGTTGATCCAGAATGTTGAATGTCTCATAGTTAATACTTGGGATTACGTTGATCTAGAATGTTGAATATTCTTAATGCTTATATTTTTAATTAGGTTGATAGTTACTGAGGAAACGTGGGTTGTCATTTTCTGATCATTCAGTGACTGCATACAGAAAATCCAGTTAATAATACAAAATGAAAATTTACCCGTTGACATCTCATGTATTTATTATTCAGCGTCTTTCTGGGTCTCTTGGTTCATTTTCAATATTCTGAGCTTCATTCCACGTACTGAATGTTCACGGTTCACAATAGCAGCATATACCAACCAAGTTTAATGCTGCTGTCCCAAATTTTACAATTATCTTTTTCAATCTCTTGGTTTCATTTCCGCTCAATAAATGTTCATTGTTCACAATAGCAGCATATACCAACCAAGTTTCATGTGATTGTGCTAAATTTTGTAATGTTATGATCATCTTGTTCCACCAATAATCTCTCAGGTATTTCCTTCACAAGAACAATAATCATGATCATATCATAACATGGGTGGTAAGCTAATCTGGGTGGAAAGAACCAGTGATTAATTCTGAAATTGGCCACAAAGGCCTGAGAGTTTTTCGTTTGTCAGAGAAGCTATATAGTAGAAAAGTAGCAAGATAAACTTGTATATTCAAGTCCAGGTTCAGTCGAAAAGTTGCAGCCAACCTGACACCTGCTTTTTCAAGTTGCTTCTCAACAATCGGCAAGCGAGAGAGGAAGTAGTCATCTGCAAAGGACAGTATTTCAGCAATCATGCCCCAAAAAGTACTGGAAATACAAAGGGCACCTTGATGTGAATTGATGAACATACCTTCTAGAACATTGTTTGCTTCAGCGTCTTTGTAAGCCCACTTGCAAGCAAGAATGATACTTTCATCTGCATACCTGTTGTCAGAAATTTAAATTCCAATAAATCATTAATGATTACGCCAAAGAAATATCAAATGGGTTAAATCATATAAAGAATAGAATCACAGTTCATGGTCTATTCCATTAAGGTCCTAATTTAACTCTGAAATGGAACTACCTCCCTAAAAAAGCCTTAAGGGTGACCTATAAATTGCAAGACAAATTATGGAGATCGATATGTTCTTGTCCGACGCCACTGTACAATTCAGAGAAAATTATATTGGAAACTTGATAAAAATCTGGTCAGACAATCAATTAAGTATATGTTAATGTAGCAACCTATATATCAGTTTTAGAAGGTCAATGCATGCATTGACGGTGTAGCTACCTGGAAGGAGATTGTAGCTGTTGTTTGTCTTCTTCTGCTAATTTATGTGTTCCCATAAAGTCTTCTCTATTTCTCTGTGATTAATAATAGCTAAATGTCATGTTTTTTGTGCACTTTTTTTAATGAAATCTACATGTATTACAGCGGTTGGTATTAGTTAGAGTCAAATCACCAGTGCACTTGACAACGATACGTCCTAGCAAATGCCAAAATCGTCAATGGTGACATTCCTATCACAAGTTCCATCTCTTTATGCAATTGTGTTTGAGCCATGAGCTTTGCCAACTCAAAATATTGAAACTTTTCTTAGAATACAGCTCTCGACCGTTCACCCAAAAAGAAAATTGCCATTTCCTTTGTTATAGAAAAGGAGGCATAAGTGATAAGAAACAACAACTCTAAATCATGACTTAGTGTCTAGTTCTGTGTCTTAACAGGCATAAATTATGAGGAAGATCGTATATCCACTACACATCAGCTTACAAAAGTTTAATATAATTACTCTCTTTTCAGAACTGTTAACTTTGCTTTTACAAAAGAAACTGACAGCAATAAAAAATGGCTTACCAAATTCATCAAGAACGTTATGTTGGATAAATGTTAACAAAGATCATAAAAACAAAGATGATAGTAGACTTCTGGAATTTTAAGACTCACACTTTGGGATAGGCTAGATCATGCCCATTGCATTTCTCCCATGTAGGTACTTCATCAGACCAGCTATCCTGTTTTTGAAACAATATATAAATTTTATCATTGATGGAATTCACAATATACAAACATAAACTATAACTTTTTTCTTGTACAAGAAAAAAAACCGATAGTTCGTTGTGATATCCCAGAAGCACCTTATGATAAACTAAATAAGTAATCCACCAAGTCAACTGCACTTTTGAAATGAGAGAGGAAGGCACATACAGTAATATTTCTCTGAATTGATGAGATCATAACCTCAAGGTCATCATCATAAAAATATTTCATTGCACAATAACTTTAATCCAACTACAGGGCAGAGGATATTGTATTTACTTACATGATGCAAATTACTCTTTTGCCTGTACCAGTCTAATATGATTGTATTTCCACCTTCATCTGTACTAAATCCCACATGTAAATCTGCAAATATATTTTTCACTAATCAGTATCAATGAATAAGTTCCCAATAAATTATCCATATCGAAAATGTAAAAATAGACAGGACATGACCTGATGAACATCTCCCATAAAATGAGAGAGAAATAGTAAAGCTTCTGTTAAGTTATCTGCAAGTTGTACAAATGGGTATTAGCATCCACTAGTATTTGAATTATACCACACTCAAATATAATTCACTGTGAAAGCACTTAAAGATGTAAAACACATGTCACAGATAGAGAACATTGTAAGATGGTGGCAATACAGGAGAAACATACATTTTTCTCTGTCGGCTCTGCTGCCATAAGATTCAAGCTGAGAAGTGTAATTGTTTATGGCACCTTCAAGGCACATGCCTATTTCTCCTTGGGCATTATGGCAATCCCCCTGTTTGCAAACAAATAGAAAAATTCTGAGATCTCTAATAAGGTTGTTCCTCGGATATTTCTTATATGTTGCACATCCTTCAGTTTATCACGAAGATGAGATAATTCTCTCGAGCAATCCATGTTATACCCATCTTATTATGGTAAAATCACAGATACATAAAAGTACCAAATTGATGGGAAATCAGAGAGTATTTCACTAAAAACAGAAGAAAAAAAAAACTCAAATTAAGTTTATCTTGGATAGAATAACTTACTGGAATAAACATAAGAACACTTATTGTCTTGCATGTCAATGAAGTGTAATGGACTTGACCAGGGATAGTGGAATCACATATGATCATCCCATGAACAAAGAGAAGCAAGATCACCCTCTGCATACTCAGGGAGCAGTTTCTTCACTGCCATTGATCATTCTTCACTTAGCAGTGGCTGCACTTGCCCATAGAAACAATAGTCGTTGTAAGTATCAAAATGTATATGTAAGTATATATATAACTCAAACAAATATCCTCACCCAGCTAATAGTCCCTAGACTCCAAACTAAACAACCCGTTATAAAGATTGACTAGGGCAGATGATAAACTAAATAAGTAATCCACCAAGTCAACTGCACTTTTGAAATGAGAGAGGAAGGCACATACAGTAATATTTCTCTGAATTGATGAGATCATAACCTCAAGGTCATCATCATAAAAATCTTTCATTGCACAATAACTTTAATCCAACTACAGGGCAGAGGATATTGTATTTACTTACATGATGCAAATTACTCTTTTGCCTGTACCAGTCTAATATGATTGTATTTCCACCTTCATCTGTACTGAATCCCACATGTAAACGCTGCAAATATATTTTTCACTAATCAGTATCAATGAATAAGTTCCCAATAAATTATCCATATCGAAAATGTAAAAATAGACAGGACATGACCTGATGAACATCTCCCATAAAATGAGAGAGAAATAGTAAAGCTTCTGTTAAGTTATCTGCAAGTTGTACAAATGGGTTGTCATTTTCTGATCATTCAGTGACTGCATACAGAAAATCCAGTTAATAATACAAAATGAAAATTTACCCGTTGACATCTCATGTATTTATTATTCAGCGTCTTTCTGGGTCTCTTGGTTCATTTTCAATATTCTGAGCTTCATTCCATGTACTGAATGTTCACGGTTTATCACGAAGATGAGATAATTCTCTCGAGCAATCCATGTTATACCCATCTTATTATGGTAATATAGATTCTAGCACAGACTCGTGTAAATCCTAAACCCTGTTTTGATATACATCCTGAAGGTGATTGCATTGAATATGGATGTGATTACAGACCTCTATGTGAACCCCGTTTTGTGATGCACTTTAAAATTGCTAACTCCCAAGATGAAACCCTAAACCCTGTTTTGATATACATCCCGAAGGTGATTGCATTGAATATGGATGTGATTACAGACCTCTATGTAAAACCCGTTTTGTGATGCACTTTAAAATTGCTAACTCCCAAGATGAAACAAGATGTCAGCATGTTACTCGCGAACTGTGATGTACATTGAAATTGCTAACTTTCAAGTTGAAACAAAATGTCCATATCTCAAACACAAACGCCAGATGCATAAGTGAAAAAGTTAATCTGGATGCGTATGTGGAAAGGGAAAAGTTAATCCAGTGGTAAAGAAAGAAAGTAATTTTAAAGTTTACTAGGCTCGAAATAAATGAGGCTAAAAATAGTCTATGGCACCGGTTAAAAATAGGTTAGGGGACAGGTTAAAAATAGTTTAGGGGACCGAATAGTTTAGGGGACAGATTATTTTTCTGTCTGACACTTGTATTCTGCCTTTTATAAATATCAAATGAATTTACTTCTCCATCTGGACTCTCCATCTTACTCTTGTATTCTGCCATATATAAATATGAAATGAATAATAAGAAATTTCAAGCATAGTCAGAGTTCTACAATGATCTGCCATATATAAATATGAAATGAATAATAAGAAATTTCAAGCATAGTCAGAGTTCTACAATGATAAGGATTTGTGCATGGTGACATGATGGCTCTATAGGTTATTCCCAATTCTGAGTCAACTCAGATAATTGAGAAAACAACAATAAGTTAAAAATCAGAAACCATCTAGCACAGACTCGTGTAAACCCTAAACCCTGTTTTGATATACATCCTGAAGGTGATTGCATTGAATATGGATGTGATTACAGACCTCTATGTGAACCCCGTTTTGTGATGCACTTTAAAATTGCTAACTCCCAAGATGAAACCCTAAACCCTATTTTGATATACATCCCGAAGGTGATTGCATTGAATATGGATGTGATTATAGACCTCTATGTAAACCCCATTTTGTGATGCACTTTAAAATTGCTAACTCCCAATATGAAACAAGATGTCAGCATGTTACTCGCGAACTATGATGTATATTGAAATTGCTAACTTTCAAGTTGAAACAAAATGTCCATATCTCAAACACAAACGCCAGATGCATATGTGAAAAAGTTAATCTGGATGCGTATGTGGAAAGGGAAAAGTTAATACAGTGGTAAAGAAAGAAAGTAATTTTAAAGTTTACTAGGCTCGAAATAAATGAGGCTAAAAATAGTCTATGGGACCGGTTAAAAATAGTTTAGGGGACAGATTATTTTTTTGTCTGACACTTGTATTTTTCCTTTTATAAATATCAAATGAATTTACTTCTCCATCTGGACTCTCCATCTTACTCTTGTATTCTGCCATATATAAATATGAAATGAATAATAAGAAATTTCAAGCATAGTCAGAGTTCTACAATGATCTGCCATATATAAATATGAAATGAATAATAAGAAATTTAAAGCATAGTCAGAGTTCTACAATGATACAGGATTTGTGCATGGTGACATGATGGCTCTATAGGTTTTGCCCAATTCTGAGTCAACTCAGATAATTGAGAAAACAACAATAAGTTCAAAATCAGAAAACAACAATAAGTTCAAAATCAGAAAACAACAATAAGTTCAAAATCAAAGTTCGAGATCATTCAAGAAGAGTCAGGGGAGTTTGCTACATAATTAGACCATATTAGTGATTTGAGGGTGCAAACACAGTTGCAGCATTTAATCCCTCTTACCACATAATTGATCCTGTGCAGCTCAAAAGTTAAATGGAATTATGCTCCTCAATTATAGGAAGAGTGGAAGTCTACACATTATAAGATTTAGACTTTTTCATGCAATATGACATAATCACCAGCAAATGTATTTTTTGGTCAAATTGCAATTTCTATGGCTGAAATTGTATTTTTGAACACCTAAATGGATTCAGCTGCTTCAAAACCCTAAACCCATATTATTGCATATGCATGCTGCAATCCTTCAAAACCCTAAACCCTTACTATTGCATCCGGAATTCTGCAATCTCAACGATTGAAATATCCGATCGCAGCATGTTTGAACAATGCGATTTTTCACTACCTATGACTTAGTTTTACGAGTTATTTCCCCACTTAATAGATCGCTGGTTAATCGCTGATTAAGATAAATTTATGCTGGAAAGAGCAGAAGGAAAGGATATGTTGACAAGTAACCTTGGGGGGCATCAGCCATCCGAGGAAGAAGCGGAACAGGGGATGATTCCCCATGGGAACAATGAGAACGCCTTCCCAATACAAGGATCTGGTGTGCCGATGGTGATACTCACGAGCAAGCACATACTCAATAAAATTGCCTCTCTTCAACGCAGTGGCAACATGGGTGTGGAACCAGGGCTTATACCACCATCCAATCTCATTAATCACATTCCCTTTGCGCGTCGCCTCTTCTCTTGAAGCATACCTGCCTGTTGTGATCACAACATTTCTGTCGTTGAAGATCATAGTTTCAACAAAATCAGGCACCTGCACAACAATCAAATGATAAACACCATTTCATCAAAAAGAGGACAAAATGCCAATAGTGCTTTGCCAGCTCTATGAAAGTGGGTAACTAAGACAATCCCAAATCCCACCAAAATTCAAATCCTGGTGAGTGATATGCCCTGCCAAGATTCCAGTCCTACCAAAATTCAAATCTCGGTAAAGTGAAATGACCTACCAAGATTAGTCCTACCGAGTGACATTTAATATTCAAATCCCACAAAAAGACATTTGGTCTTTGTGATCAAATTTACCTTTTCTTCGTAATCGTTTTGAGGGAGGCGGTAAGATTCCAGGTAGTGGCTGGTAATGTCGTCCAGGGTACCGGTCATAGGACTGTAAGTGACCTTCATGTATTCCTTGACGGGAGTGAGTCGGAACTCGGCTCCGACAAGCAAGCCAATGGAGCCATGCGACCAGGGCACTGCATGGAAGAGATCAGAGTACTCATTGTCAGTAGTGGCCCTGACCAGAGCCCCATCAGCCAAGACGAGCTCATAGGCAATGCAGGTATCGGAGAAGAGGCCAAACAGGTGGCTGCTGCCCTCGACGCCGTAGCCATTGATGACCCCACCCACAATGAGATCATCGAGCTCGGGGAGCACCTGGGGTGCCACCTCATATGAAAGCCCTGCCATTGCAGGTTGAGTCTCATGCGCAGCTGCTGAGACCCACCCGACCTCCAATCAGGGAAACCAACTCCCACAGGGACACCCTGTTGCAAAACATCCCTTAAATCTGGAGGAAAACTGAAGCCAAAAGTAGCTTCAATTCTCACGAATTCTTCATCTGAGAGGCCTTTCTCAATGGGGGCTTTGTGCTTCGTGTTCAGATGCTGAATAACATTCCCTGCAAAAACAGAAAAGGAATCCAGTCCCTTCCCCTTCCCTTCCTTCTTCCTTCACATTGAGGTCGCCACCATCTTTCTAACTAACTTTTATCTAAGGGTTGAAAATTTTTCAATCGTCTAACATAATCTAAGGGTTTTCATATTATGACACGATGCACATCGGCAAAGTTGTTTTCAAATAATAACGCCTTACGACGTAATTAATATCTACATGAATGTGACATCTATTTAGTTGTATATGCACATATTAATTTAAATGTGTTTTGAATAAGTCCTACCAAAGTTAGTAATTTGTAATTGAATTACAAGATTTTTTTTTTTTTTTTTGGGTGAAAAACATAAATTGTCAAACTTTGTTATATAAATTTGAATATAATTGTACTTTGTAAAACAATTTCATAGAATACTATTTTTTTTAGCTTACATATATGAAAATATATATTAATGTCAATTTAAATATTTCATAGTACACTTTATATGTATCATGCTAACAATTTTTATATGCAAATTTTGTAGCAACATAATCCTTAATGTCAATGGGAGGGATTACACTTCCCTGCAACGCTTGTTAATAATATGATGTAAATAGTAAGCCTATATGGTTTAAGTATATTAACATGAGTTATAAATTTTGGACATGTGGTACCAATAAGCCATAGTATTGACACATGGTATTGTAAACAATGACTATATACATGTTAAGGAAAATGGAAACTAGTAAAATTTACATCTTTAAGTTTTTAAAGAAAATATATAATATATTTTATGCATTCAAAAGTAAGAATAACAAATAAGGTATTCATATATTGATAAATACAAATGAATTAGTAAAATTACTTGGATAGAATCTCTATTTTTACTAGGGAGAAAGAATTTTTATTTCAATTTAATTAAAAAAAAAATCATAATAAACTTTATATATTCCAAAGTAACAATAACCTAGATACCATGTCATCTTATATTCACAAATCAATATGATTTAGTATAACTTAATAAGTTTTCAAAAAATATATATAACAAATTGTAGATATTCAAAATTAATACAGACAATCCATTGATGTTATTAAAAGAAAAAATTGATTAATATCATTATAATTAAAATTCAAGTAATTTTTATTTTATTAAACCAATCTGGATTTATATTAACACTACATCTATCAAAGGCTTACAAGGATCAAATCTCTATCCAAAGTACTTAGTTAATTTAGGGTGCACTCTCATATTTTTAATAAGATATTCATTTTAAATCCTTATATTAAAATATAGATTCTCAAGTCAAATAAATGAAGGATGTAAAAAGAGTATTTTTTGAATCTAAAAATTATGAATTTATAGTTAAAAATGATAATTGTAGAATAATAATTTAAATGATGGTTAAATAAAATTTAAATAATGGTTAAATAAATTAAACTTTTATTGTGGGAAAATGATACACTAAGTGGAATATAGAAAGATTATGATAAATTATGATATTCCATTCATATTGGGTGATTTTTTAAGAGAGAAGAATATTTTCAATGAAAAATTGATTAAGTTAAGAAATATAATAATAATGACCAAAGTGAAATTTGAATATAACATGAACTTTGAAGCTTCCCACAAGAATGGTATAAGTCATAGAATACCGAAAAAATATGGCATTCCATTCATGTTGTGTAATTAAAAAAAAAAAAAAAAACATTTTCTTTAATAAATATTTTGTCTAACTAAGAAATATAATAAGAATGACAAGAATGAAGTCTAAATGCAACATCAAGGTTGAATCATTCCACAATAAGGATATAAGAAGAATGATACAAAACTAATACAAGATTCCATTCACATTACATGATAATAGAGCACTCCCTTCACTATTTGATGCTATTTTTGTTTCTAATATTTTGATAGGACACAACTTGACATTTGCTTTTGTTGTTCTCGAAATGAAAATGAAGTCCCATCTTTGCAAAAATTATAATCTTTTGGAATTTGGTAGTTATGAAAATGGTGGTTGGAATTGAGGGAAATAGACCTTATAGGACCTATTTTTCATCAATCCATTTAAACTAGGAAACCTCCCAAGTTTTGGTGGTAACTCCATTTAAACTATAAAACCTTCAAAGTTTTGGATATATTTGGAATTGGCTTCCAAAGTATTAAAGGGTGCAAGGAGTATTAGATTTATTGGTTTGTAAGTAAACTTTTCAAATTTTTAAATATATGTTGTTGAAAACAATATATTATTTGATTTTTTTCATGATTTTGTAATTTAGTTTATTTAATTTTTTATTGGTTAAAGTTATTATGATGTAATATTTCGGTGGTGAGTATGAAATTTGTTTTTTCTACTCATCCAAGTTAAAAAAATACTTGAAAAGGAAAATCTTTCTAGAAGTTAATCACTATCGATTTTGGAGGCTTAAACATAATCGTTACATTCTAGGCTCTATCACACTTTTAATAGTCTAATTAGAAGGATTCCAGGTCATTCTAACATTTTTAAGTTGCCACCACTATCCACTTGGTAACTTGAAAGCACCTTATGCAAGCTCATTGAGGCTTATATCATATAACTCTCACAAATCCAATGGTTTATCCTTCTTTTGCTTCCTCTGATAATCCTTCTTTTTCTCCTGATTTTTCTCCGTGTTGTCTTGGTAGTCTTCTTCTTCAACCGATACTTCTATAACCACCTCTAAACTATATATTTTTATTCATGTGGTTATTGTTTCCATATTTTGTGATTCGTTTTGCTGCATGTTCCTCCAACTAATTATTTGTATTCATTTACATATGTATAGAATGACTAAAACATAGGAATAAATCATATTACCATTTCCTACTAGTGAAGCGATTAATGGGGAATGCTCAAGTATTTTACATACCAATTTTTTCCTTATCCTTACCATGCTTCTCTTAAGAGGGAGAAAAACTAGTCACCAAAATCTAAATTTATCGATACACAAGTATTCAACTACCTATTTATCCATCTACTCTTCCTTAGACCACCTAAAATTGATGTACCTAATCTATCATCTAACATGCCATTTAATTATTTTCTCTCAACCTCCCCTTGATTCCTCTTCTACAACTAAAAAACTCCTATTATAAACCATTATGAGAGATCGATGCAAGAAAATTTATTTAATTTTATGTTACAATTGAATACCATCATACCTATCAATTATGGAAGAGGAAGAAGTCATCGGGTTTTGAGACTCATAGAGACAAGGTAAAAATTGCTATCATAAATGCCATTTTCAAGGCACATAATTTATTATTGAAAATATTTCCTTTAATGCACAAAAATTCAAGTCATTTTGTAAAATATATTAGAATTCCAACTAAAATGGCACCACACAAACAACTTTCCCACAGTCACCACCACTTCAAGCAAACTACCATATGACTGAGGAGCCATTAACTTTAGATCCCAATAGAAAGCATGAATTTCTCATCTCTTATCCTTACTTTAAGGACATTGATGTAAATCATTTGATCAATGAACTTATTCTTAAACCTACCAATGAAAAATGATTTTTAGGTAGCCTAAATTATGTGAGTCATTTATACAAAACTTGTGCTGCAGATAGAAAAATCTTGAATGAAAGATTGAGAAAAGGTCCAGCGCCATGGACTAAAAAGCATACAGAGGCTGAAAGAAAAATGAAATCCAAGGTAAAAACCTTGCCTATACTTCATGTTGTAGATAATGATCTACCAAAAAATGTAGAAAAAGATGCAACTAATATTGGATGGGGACCATTGATGCGGGTTAAGTTAAATAATTTATCCAATTTTCATTTGGGACATGAATGGAATAAAAAATAAACTATGCAGGAATTGATAAATAAATTAAATTTTCATTAAATGCATTCGAAAATTTTGAAATATTTTTACTCAACAAGAAATTCTTGTTAAGAATTGATGTTGTAGTCATGAATAAGGTTCTAACAAAGGAGGTGAATAAAGATAGAGGCGGAATTTTCAAAATGGAAGGAATTATCTGCAAACTTTAATTTTGATATTGAACACATTAAAGGAATAAAAATTTTGATTTTTTATTTTCTAAGTAGAGAACATCTATAGAAACCATGGCAAGACACAAGAGAGTGGGAAAATACCGGCGAGCATGTTTTAGGTGAGCATGGTCAAAATATTTCAGTAGAGCATGACAAATATCTAATCGTTGTCACATAATGGGTCAATGGAAAAGAACTAGTCACACATATTCCTAACAACATGGTATGGAAAAGGTACAAGATGGAGTGGAAGCCCACATGGTAACTCGCAATACACAGACCTTGGATCCAAATATTCAACACAGTACCGCACTAGTCCATCTAGTACCTGAAATCCACAGAAGGGACACATCCACAGTTGAGATATTATACATGGTCTATGAGATATCTATTTAAAATGAATTTGAAGCTGAAAATCATCTATGGACTATATTTTGATATATTGTTCTTATCTGGTAGCAAATGAATAATAGAAGTGGCTTAGTGCACCAATATTTCAGCCTTGAAAGACCCATGAACCATAATAAGTGGACAGGAAAAATGACACTCTCAATTCCTAAGGACTAATTATGAATATAACTAGTACAAAAAATTATGGTGGGACTTACTATGCAAAAATAATTTGGGAAAAAGTTATACCACATTGGTAAAATTTGGAGTAGTAAATACTTTAATTTCCTAGTAGTGTCCTGGCTGGTTGTTAGATTGGTGGAAGACATTTTGCCTAAATACAAGAATAGTGGACCCGTATATAATTGAGGAAGAATATGAGTCACTTGAAGTCCCAATCTCATAAATAAGATATTTACAAGAAAGTGAAGTAATGGATGAATACATTCCTATACAATCATCATCAATAACTCATAAAGATGAAGTTGACTATACAAAATCTACAAGAGAGGCCCATCATTGTCCATAAAATATATTCAAAATCTTGGGATACCTTGTACTATGGCCTGAGATTTTCATATCATAACATGCATTTTGACTAAGAGAGGGCTATGTCCTCTCAAATCAATATTGATATTTCAAGTTTGTACATATCTATAATTTACAATTTTTCAAGTCTGTATATGATTAATTTATGTGTGATTCCTCCAGAACTCAGAGGAATTCTCTAAGTAAAGGTGAGGATTGACCCACATCCTAAGGAATCTACAGAAAAGTGGTCTGAAAAGTTGGTCTAAGTCTGTCGAAACCTCCTACTTTAAGGATGATTCCTTTGAACTCTATCAAAACGTTGTGATCATAGGAGATGTGTCTTTCCTCCTCTTAAGATCTATAAATAAGAGAAGAGAGGTTCACTATTCTCATTCAGAGTTGGAGTCAGAGTTGGTCTTGATTTGGTTCTTTCCCTACAAATTCACTCAGTGTGATCATGTGTGCATCTTGATCAAACTCAAAGACAATTTAGATTAAATATGAGAAGCCTGCGCATATGCATGAAAATGCATGTGTGAACCTAAAGTGGTGGGATTTTTTGGGAGTCCAAGTCTAAGCGTATGTATTTATAAAGCTCTATAAATCAATTCTATAATAATAAATATATATTTAATTCTTGGTGTGATTCTTTGCTAAAAAATATTACATGTGTTAAATTTATTTCTTGAAGTTCATCAAAAATTGATCCAAGGTTCACTTAGAGTTCTGTGAGAATTCCTTGATTGATTATTGCATTAATGCAAGAGTAGTCATGGTGATTGACTTGTTTGAGGAATTAAGGAACTTGTCTAAAGGTTTATGTAGTATTTCATGTACAAGTTCATGTAGAGAAAGAAGGAGGATCAATCAAGCTTTAGTCTTTATGATGGTGTTGGGGTTCCCATGTTTTGGAAGATTTGGCAATACCAAAAGATGAGACAACATCAAACCACTTTGGGGCCCTAGGATCTAGCCCTCCTGGACCTGGAGAGGGATCTCTCCAAATAGAGCAAAGAATGATATATATCTTTGAAGCTCAAGATGAGATGTTAGGCTAGTTATGAAGCACAAAGTGGGTTTAAAATAATTTGGTTGGTTGGTTTCTGGGTTGAGTCATGAGATCATAGGCTGAGAAAGTAATGGGAGAGAAGGAACAAAGAAGTAGGATGTTTCAACAAAGGGGATAGGCCAAGAAAGTGCCATCCATTGGGCTATGGAGTCATGAAAGAAAATTACTTGCATCCACTAGCCAAGGCTTTCAAAGGGCAAGTCATCTACACTAAAGGATATTTTAGGCAGATGGTGGAATGGAACATTAAGGAGAGAAAGTGGAAGAAGGAAAGACAACCAATTTTCTGTCTATAGATCAGGTCAGAGGTCATTTAACTCCAGACCTGCTTGGACATACTCAAAGGCAGCTCTCAAAAAGGGACGAAGGGGCAGCTTATAGATCGGACCAGAGGTCATTTAACTCCAGGTCTGCTTTAGCAACTCCAAGGGAAAACAGAGATAAGATTGACGAAGAAACATCCAAGCAGCAAACCCACAAGTTCATACATCAGCCAGCAGGCAATAACATCCACTGCACTGGTTAAACCACATGAATTCACTCTTAGATAACACATAAAGCAGAAAACATTAAAGGTAGGGAGAGCAGGAAACATAGGGCACCTAACAAGGGTGAATCCTATGTTATACTTCTGTTGCCTACCAAAAGAACATGAAACATCATGAAAATGTAATAAACAGAGTTAGAAACACATCACCAATAGCAATAGCCCAGGATCCTGTGAAATGTGCTTTGATTAATTGATGCAAAACCAGTCATGTATAATAAGCTCAATGGCTAATACAGTCCAGACTTCTCCTCCCAGCCTATTACATACAAGCTACTTTGTAACTCCCTCCCAAGACTGTTCTAACGGTCAGACTGAATCCCTCTAACTGCAACAACAACAACTCAACAACAACCACCTTTACAATTATTTCTTAGGGATTTTTATAACAGAAAGAGAGCAGAGGAGGTAGGTGAAGAACTGAATGAAATATTAACGCTCGGGAGAGGAAAAGAGCAAGGGCCTATTCTGTATTAACTCTCGGCATTTATCTCTGGTATGGCTCTGATGCACTCTGGTGCTGTAGTACTTTGTAGGCGGTTTGGGAGCCTATGTCAGGTCGAAATTGACCTCTGATGTTTCGTGCAGTCCTCCGGCTATTTGGAATCTATCATAGCCTTCTGAATAAATGAACTGGGTGAAGGTCCGCGGCCTCTCCATACCTCATAACTACGACCTGTCAATCCTTTAAGAAGCTCCTGTCCATGTCTTAACTTTCCTAGGCTCGAGAGGCATGGAGGGCACTATGGGAATGGCGTACTTCTGGAGAAGAGTACTCTGCTGAACATTAAACACAGATAAATCTTATTGCGTGTGCGTTGGTCTTCAAATGCGTCCTTTTCCTTTGAATTGTGGGGTTAAACATTAATTATACCAATAACAAGCATAAAACTCCTTCGAATCCCTTCTGTTGGTCTATTGGCGAACGCTGAAACGGCCTCACTGTGCTATTTGCATAATGGAATAAACCTGTTACAAACCGAGACAGTGGTGGGGGAGGAAATTCTTCAGAGGCCTGTTGTAGTGGTGGCGGAGCAGTGGAAACAGCGGCGGTAATGGAGTGTGGCGGAAGAAGTGGTTAATAATGGAAAACCCAAAGGTTAAACGTTTGGGAGAAATACAAAGGAAATGGAAGAAATGTCATGAAATAGACGGGAAAGGTCGTACGAGGTGGGACCCAGCAGGTCAAATCGCAATCGGAGATCGGAGCGGGTGTCAATCACAACACATATTTAAAAAGTTCTGATTGCGATTAGAGAGGTGGAGTGATTAAGCGATAGCCGTTGGATCTGGGGGAGGAATGGACGGCTCAGATCGATTGCGATCGGGGCGGTGAGTGTGATTAGCGCTGGACCGTCCGATCCGGCGGGGAGATCAACGGTGGAGAAGTGGATTGGGGGATCGGAAGACATGGTTGTGATTGGAGCGATGACCGTCGGATCATGTATCAGACGGACGGACGAGATTAAATCAGGAGATGGCGGGGAAGGCTTGCGATTGCGATCAGAGGTCGGGGCGTGATTGAGCGCTGACCGTTCGATCTGGCGGGAAGATCGACGGTGGAGAAGTGGATCGGGGGATTGCAATCAGGGCAACACCACTGTGAGGTGCGATTGCGATCGGACGGGGGTTGCGATTAGTGCTCCACCGCCAGATCTTTGTGTCAGATCAATGGCAAAGAACGCGTCGCGGGACTTTGTTTAATAATCAATCGCATCGAAACTTTTCTGATACGACAAAGGAATTTGCACCTGCCCGACTCTCCGATTGCGATTAGCGCTTGGGACTTAAGCGCTTGGTCCCAGCGCCGGGACATGTGTGGGGAAGTGGTTGGGGCCTGCGGTAAAGGGGCTAAGCCCTATAATAAGGTCGAAAGTGGGTTTTTAACCCATTTTAGTGTGTTTTTACACCAAAGGAGGGTAACGATAGAGAGGTAAAGGGGAATTATGGCCAACGAAGGGTAAGGGAAGCATTTTAAAGGGGATTTTGGGGGGATTTGAAAGGTAAGAAGGGGAATAGAAGGAGGGAAAAGGGGGAACAAAGTAGAGGCTAGGTGGGGGTGAAACAAGAGGGAAAAAGGGCCTTTGGGCATTCTTCTTCATAACAGAGAGGCTTTATAAAGGAAATCAGCAGAGGGGATTTCATCAAAGGATAAGGCACAAAGAGGCTTCAAGGATGATGTGTTTGCAAGGGAAATTCATTCCTTGAAGTCTCAACAAAAATTTAGCCCCCTGTTTGCTTGTCAAAAATTTATTAGGGGGCTAACAAAGTGGGCTCCACATGGGGGATGGCTTCTTTCCGAAGGAGTCAAGAATTCGTGAGAATAAATCTTTGGTGTAGGCCGATGCTCATCGCTGACTCATTCATTTCTTTTTTCTTTAATCACCGCCGCAAACCATGAAGTTAAAGACAACATATCAAAGAGTAAAAATTCTCCCAAACAACTACCTACCCACACTATAGTCCCAACATTTTTTCTTCTCGGGTGCATTTGGATTTGTAGACCCTTTTACATCATTTACTTTTACAAATAAAATAAACCTAATCTAGATCTACCCTTATCGCTCCATGAGACCGGATTAGACTTTTGGTCTCACATGTTTCTCTATCTAATCTAACACCGCCGGGATTAAATCGGTCTGTACAGAGCTTTTCTCTACATTCTAAGATGGTAAATTGAAAAATGTCAAGCCAGGGATTGGGGACTGTCCGGCTGGTCGACTTTTCTTGCGTAAATTAAAACGACTAACCACATGCCTACGACCGAGCTTTATTGAGCTTTCTCTACCTACCTCTAGCTCTAACTAGAATCTCCGATGTTCTAGGTGATAATAATAGTGCCAATGTAGCCATTCACAGAACAAAGTAGATATGAGCACCGGTCGCCCTGTCGCAGATAACCACAGTGGTGCCTCGCATGTGGTCCTTCAAAATTGAGGTCACCATCAAGACTTCCATCACTTCGATATGTATGGCTCTTTGCAAGATCAACGCTCGAGGAACCGAGCCAATCAGTGCCTCCATATATTCTACCACAGATCAACAAAAACATGATGTAAACCTTTTTCTCAAAACCTCCTATGACCGGTAGGTTGTCTCCGTCCTGGCTGATCTTAATCACCGTATCCGTAGTGAGGCTCATAAACACACTCCTCCTCCTCTTGGCCGGGAGTGTTTGGCACATGTGCATCAACTGTGAGTATCTCGTCCTCCTTCCGGATCGAAGACAAAGATGTCCGTGGGGGAGATTCACTCTCATATTTAATGTACCGAGCTAGAGGGCTCATTATATTCAAAAGCGCCGTCCTCTAGTACCGCAAAGCTGGTTCCGCTGAAACGGACCGAACTTCCGTGAAAAATTAACATATTCTCTTGAGTCAGTTTCTTTGATAACCTTGATCCTTTCAGATAAGGCTCAAGATATTCATTCCGCTCGAGACTTTTCTTCACCTTTTTCTTCCTTGTCCTCTCTGCGTCGAAGAGTCAAGCCCATCCTCTTGGCAAGTATAACCGATGTCATTCGGATATAAAGGAGAGAGAATATTCAAAGTGAATCTTCGCTTCACCGATGCTTTCAACACTTTCTCCACCGCATCGTAGATAGCCCCGCATTGGCTCATCCCTTTCTTGAAGTTGATGGTCATGATCTTCCCTTCCCATGAATCTTCCGATGATGGCCCCCGCAAGCTCGCTCTCTTTGAAAAAAATTCTCATCAATGTATATCAACATCGCAGAGACCATAAATATAAGCATTGTCACCCATCACATCTTCTTTCGTGACTCTCGTTGAAGACTTTCTTTAAGATACTCCGTGTGTTCATTTTCCGATTCAAGCTCCGGTTATCCATGCATGTTTGGCATGTGGCTTCGTCTTGCATTGATCCGTTTGTCTCTCATGAGGACAAGGTGTGGTGGCCTCTCCCAATCATTATTTCCTGTTTCAACCTCATATTCCTCCTCTTCCGTGATCGCCAGGTGTTGGCAGCCTTCATCGGGCTTTTTTTTCACTGCTTTCAAAGAGATCTCGTGCTATTTTCTCTGCTCAATCCTTCCTGTCGCTTTTAATCTCTCCTCCCCGCACTTTACGTTGTATTCGACAAGGATTTCTATATTCTCGTATTTCCTCTAGGCTCAAAGGTTCTCTTTCTCTTATATGGAATTCCACCTCGGGTCAAATAACTTGATTGGGTGAATAAAGCCCATCCCAAAGGTGGTTTTACATCGAAGGTATTGCATCACATACCTTATCGAACTCCGGCTGAAAAATTCGCACCTGCCTCTCCCGGGCCGCCTTCTCAAATTTTGATATTCTTTTAGGATGAGGAGAGCATTCTTCGGGCCGCCCATCTATCAAGGAAAACTCGAGAAAACCGATGAAAGCTGAAAATGCTCGCTTCTCGGGAAGGCCTTTGAGCCAACTCTTAACATTTCCTTGTAATGAAAAAGCAAACATTCTAATGCACACATCATCTTATTCTATTTCATATAGCTCAAGTAAATCCTCAAGGTTTTGAACATGTTCTTCAAGCAGAGTCTCCTTTTTATTTTCTCCATCAAATGAGGCAAATGTTTATAAGCTCTTCGGGCAGGGTTGGGAAGAAAAAGGTAAAACCAGAGGCTTATATATTTCTAAGCACTTTGTAGGAGTGGGTAGTGAAACAATGGGCTCATGGTTGCCTCGAAGCTTCTTTAGGGTGGGAGGATACAATACGAGCTTCTTGTTCCACTGTGTTTTTCACAAGAGTATAGGTCTCCATTTTTGCCATTCCCAAGATCGAGGCTTGAGATATTTCCATACTCATCATGGGTCTCATCTTTTTGTACACTGGACGGCTTAAAATAGACAGACATAGTGATAGACAAACAATAAACTCTTTAAACCAAATCCAACCAAGAGTGTTCTACCCTTCTATGAGGTTTGGCCATCTTTCGTGTTCCTCTCCAAAGGAGTCTTCGAGGATTATGGGAGTGTGGAGTCGCTGTGGATGTTTATGAACATTTGAAGTAGGATGTTGTCCACCATCAAGAATGTGAATGCCAATCTAACCGCAGATCTCTGGTCTATGAGTGCCTAAGAATGTTTGAGTGTGAAATGAACTTCAAGTCCTCACCGAGTCGCCATTATGTTGGGGTTCCCATGTTTTGCCGTATCAAAAGACCAAAAGATGAGACAACATCGTAACCTCGCTTTGGGGCCCTAGGATCTAGCTCCTCCGGACCTGCAGAGAGGGATCTCCAATAAGACAAAGAATGATATATGTCTTTGAAGCTCAAAATGATGTTAGCTGAATATGAAGCACAAAAAAGGGGGGGTTTTAAAATGATTTGGTTGGTTGGTTGTCAAGCGTAGCCAAGAGATCATAGGGTCGAGAAAGTAATGGGAGAGAAGGAACAAAGGCTGTGAAGTTTCAACAAAGGGGATAAAGTCAAGAAAGTGCCATCCATTGGCTATGGAGTCATGAAAGGAGAATTACTTGCAAACAACTAGCCAAGGCTTTCAAAGGGCAAGTCATCTACACTAAAGGATCTTTTAGGCAGATGGTGGAATGGAACATTAAGGAGAGAAAGTGAAAGAAGGAAAGACAACCAAATTTTTGTCTATAGATCAGGTCAGAGGTCATTTAACTCCAGACCTGCTTGGACATACTCTAAGGCAGCTCTCAAAGAGACAAAGGGGCTGCTTATAGATCAGACCAGAGGTCATTTAACTCCAGGTCTGCTTTAGCAACTCCAAGGAAAGACAGAGATAGATTTGACAAAGAAATATCCAAGCAGCAAACCCCGAAGTTCATACATGTGCTGAGGCAATAACATACGGTCTGCTTGGTTAAATCACATGAATTCACTCTTATATAGCATGAGTAGAAAACATTAAAGGTAGGAGAAGCGAAACATAGGGTACCTAGCAAGGGTGAATCCTATGCTATACTTCTAATGCCTACCAGAAGAACATGAAACAGCATGAAAAATGTAATTAACAGAGTGAGGAAAACATCACCAATAGTAATAGACAAGGATCCTGTGAAATGTGCTTTGATTAATCGATGCAAAACCAGTCATGTACAATAAGCTCAATGGCTAATACAATCCAAAATTTCTCCTCCCAGCCTATTACATACAAACTACTCTGTAACTCCCTCCTCAAGGAAATGTTGTTCTAACGATCAAATTGAATCCCTCTGCTGACAGCTCTTAGGAACAACTCAACAACAACCACCTTTTACAATTCGTTCTTTAGGGTGTGCCAGCAGGAAAGTAGAATGTGAGAGGTGAGTACAATTAAATGAATTTCATTAAGGCAGTGATTTGGAGGAGTTCCTGCTGGCAACTGTAATTGCTCTGCTGACTCGTATACTTCCAACATGAGCTATTTAGAGGTGCTTTGTCGGGTCGATATTTGACCTACGATATGTTCCTTGTAATCCTTTCGGCTTATGCAGACTCTGCTGTTGCCTTACGGAATAAAAATGCACGGGTCTTCTCCATACCTCAATAACTGTTGCTCAGAGACTTCTTAAAGAAGCTTCTGTCTATAACCTTCGATTAATGGCTCGAGGAGGCATGGAGTGCGCTGTGAGAATGGTGTACGTTTGGAGAAAACATTAACGACCTTAAGCAAATAAAACTTATTAGTGTGCTTAAGTCTTCAAAGTTCGTCCTTTTCCTTTGAGATTAGGGTTAAGCATTAATGGTACCAGCTATGAGGCATAACCCTTTGATTCTTCTATCTTTGATGCCTTTAACTTGTCTTGAAACGACCTCACTTTGTGCTATCGCATAATGGAATAAACCTATTACAAACCAAGGAGACGATGGTAGTGGAAATACTTGAGGCTGTTAGACGGTGGCGGAGTAGTGGAAATAACGATGGTAATGGAGCGTGGCGGAAGAAGTGGTTAATAATGTAAAACCCAAAGGTTAAACATTTGGGAGAAATAAAAATAGGAAAAATGTCATGAAATGAATTGGGAAAGGTCGTGCAGTGGGACCAATGAGTCAAATCGCAATCGGAGATCGGAGCGGGTGTCAATCACAACACATATTTAAAAAGTTCTGATTGCGATTAGAGAGGTGGAGTGATTAAGCGATAGCCGTTGGATCTGGGGGAGGAATGGACGGCTCAGATCGATTGCGATCGGGGCGGTGAGTGTGATTAGCGCTGGACCGTCCGATCCGGCGGGGAGATCAACGGTGGAGAAGTGGATTGGGGGATCGGAAGACATGGTTGTGATTGGAGCGATGACCGTCGGATCATGTATCAGACGGACGGACGAGATTAAATCAGGAGATGGCGGGGAAGGCTTGCGATTGCGTCGGACGAGGGTTAGTTAAACGCTCCGCCAATCGAATCTTTGTGTCGGATCAACGATCGAAAAACAAGCCACGAGATTTAATAAATAAAGCCAATTGCATTGGGAATTTTGATGTTACAAAGGGATTTCACGTTTGGCTCCGACCTTCCGATGCGATTAGCGCTCAGGACTTGAGTGCTTGGTCCTAGCGCACGGGCATGTGTGGGAAGTGGTTAAGGGACTTGCAGTAAGGGGCTAAACCTTATAATAAGGTCGAAAGTGGGTTTTTAACCCATTTTAGTTCATTTTTACGCCAAAGGAGAGGTAACGATAGAGAGGTAAAGGGGAATTATGGCCAACAAAGGGTAAGGGAAGCATTTTAAGGGGATTTTGGGAGGATTAAGAGGGTAAAAAGGGGAAAAGAAGGGGAGGCAAGGGGGGAATAAAAAAGAGGCTAAGTGGGGGTGAAACAAGAGGGAAAAAGGGCCTTTGGGCATTCTTCTTCATAACAGAGAGGCTTTATAAGGGAAATCAGCAAAGGGGATTTCATCAAAGGACAAAAGTCACAAAGAGGCTTCAAGGATGATGTGTTTGCAAGGGAAATGCATTCCTTGAAGTCTCAACAACAATTTAGCCCCCTGTTTGCTTGTCAAAAATTTCATAGGGGGGCTAACAGGATAAACCTCCCAGACCATAAATTTGTATAAGAGCCATAAAATCCAGGTACACATCTATTACTGAAATTAATTATGGAACAAAATTTTAGATCAGTGTCTTTTAAAAGTCTGAAAAATCTTCAAGAGTCTTCAAGCTATGGTCTTGAAAAATTGTTTGATAATGTATTGGTGTTTTTGTTGCTATAGGGTACCAAAATACACCTTCTTAGCAATTGGTTGTTTCGTGCAAGGAAAATACAGATATTTTTTTGTTATTAGTGGAAAATCATGAGTAAACACAACACTATAAATGGTGAGAACAATGCATACAAAAAATAAACTAAAAACTAGAAGATAAACACATAACAATGCTTAATGAAGAAAATAAATCAACAAAGTAATGGAAAAGGGCTCCCTTTATTGATTCCTAAATGTAGAAGATATACAATTGATGGATACTAAACACTTGGAGATAATTCTTTGAGAAATGTTGCTAAAAAATACTCAAAAAGGAGGTTTCTTTCCTCAATATTTTTGTAAGTTTATCCTCTCTCTAAAAGAAGTATGAAGACTCTCTCAATGATGAAATCCTCTTCCACTAGAATGTTATATTGTTGAGGAGAAATTTTTCCATCACAACAATGCTCTACTTCTCCTTGGTTTTGGTTCTCCAATGACATGTTCATATAGAATTTTGAATTTCTCTTCCCTCTGTTGGTCCATTAATGAGAAAATCACTTATGAGTAGGACTAGAGGATACCTTGGGGGTTGCATAGCTCTAGTTTGACTCGAAATCGGTTGTACTTGACTGGTACATGTCAGGGAATCCCATCTTCCAAGTGTGTGAAGTGGTCCCATACTATTGAGTCATAATTTTGTTTGATTGAGAGACTATCAAAGGAAAATTCGTGCGATCGCTAATTTCAGCCTTTGGATGGGCCACATGGGTGAATTTTATAATTGACACCTTTGGAGAAGTTTTGATTTTTGTACTTCATGATGTTTTCAGCTAGAAATTCTTCACCTGTATGTTCTTCTAGATGACTTTGGGTGTCATCTGGATTGTAAAAATGTGGTACAATTTTTTCGTGTTAACATTTTCCCCCTGATGTATGAGGTTAGGAGAAAATGTATCACTGAAATATCATGTTTTTCTTTTTTGACTGAGAGTATGATAAACTTCTTGAGCAAGAAAATCAATCGTTGGGGAGCTGAGTAGGGAAACACCTTAACTAAGGATGAAAGAAAACCATGCTTTGAAGGAATGTTGATAAAAAAGTGTCTATACGAGGAGGGCATGTCCCATGCTCGTTATGAATACTAGTGAATAATTTTTACAATCATACATGAAATATTCCTGTTAGGTCAATGTTGTGGTGGCTCACATGCTGATGGATGATGATGATAACTTCTTATGCCATCAAGGGAGCTTCTGGAAAATAGACTAAAAAATGTGCCCACATACATGAAAATTGAAGAACTACTAAGTGAGGTGCCCAAGGATGCATGGGTATTTTATTCTTGGTACCTTCGATGCATCAAAATGCAAGAGTTGTTGAATGAGGTGCTAAGCGACGCATGGGTCTTCGACTAAATGAGAGAATTGCAACAATCACACCATATCATAATACCTTGAAATTAAAAGCTTATGTTGGTGTCGAATGTCAGGGAGATCGATGACATAAATGGATGATAGTGACTCCCATTGTGCCACCCAAGGATGTCCCTTAAGAGGGAGCACCCAAGGTAATGCTTCGATCCTGGAAGATGGGTGTTGAGGTCGATAGGAAAGAAGTACCAACTGCCTGAAATGTTGATTCAGGGAATCAAGGTACGGGAGAAAGATTAATATAATATGAAAGCTGACAATATAAATAGATAAATACAACTGCTCAAGGTTGGAGCTATAATACAAGTGGCAACAGTCAAAACAATTTTTCTTTGGGGAATGTCCCTAGAGTGGGTAGGAAATCGAGGGGTAGTTATAAGCATTTTCTGACTGGAGTAATGAATGACCAATGAATGTTTTGGTGATCAGAAATATCCAACCAAGGGTGACTAGGGATTGATTTCAGGTATGAGACATGAAAACATGGGTGGGAACCCTTTTCCTAAAAAAAATTGTACACTTTCCAAATAATGTAAAGGTGGTTTGGGATGCACATACACAGAGGTAGGTGCCCCATGAAAAATGTTGAACTGCATGATGATGGAGGTAAGGTTTTTGTTGAGAGCAGGGGCCTCATTGGTTGGTCTTGGTGTGAGGTTGATAAGGCAGGCGAAGTGATGAAAATTGACTATCCCACATGGAGTGATGATATGCCAAACGTAGAATGCAGGAGTGCATTCATCTTGATCTAAAAAAAATAAATGAGGTAAACCGGGAGTAGGGTTGGTAAGAAATAGGTAAAGAAGAGGAGAATGAGGTTGATATTCAGGACATGTAAATGAAATGTCTCCCAATCCTGAGTGGATTTTAACAGATCCTAGTTGTGTGTGGGGATATATAAAATGGGGCGATCCATGAATGGAAAGGTATTATCGACCATCATGGTTGTTTACCATGTGCAAGGGATGGTGGTGGTAAACGTGATCGAGATGAGGGATCCTATGGTGCATTTCAAAGAAATGATGTCAGGATATGCAAATATTTGTAGGAAACCTATCATGTTGGGGGGAGAATGATACCTTCACTATCGATGGCCATCAAGGGACTGATTCTAATGAGAAATTGTTGGTATACCTACAACTTCAACAACTAATACCCCAAGTGAAATCATCTTGATGAAAATAATTTATAAGCTAGACTACTAAATAAAATGAATCGAAGAACATGGGAAGGAGCGCCTGAAGTGGTACTATGAATGTGAGAGGGGCCCAAAAATGAGTCTAGGGTAAAAATGGAATGGAGTGTACCATGAAAGACATGATGTTGTCTTGATCCCTATGTCGCTGATGATTTTGAAAATGGAGGTCTTTAGCTCCTGAATGTGGGCCGCTCTGGAAGATTAAAAAGAGGGTGATATATAAAGCAAAGTGGGCCATATTCCACCTCATTTGTACTTGCTAACTTGGAGTGTAAATCTAGTCTAGAGAGCTATTTTCTGTCATAGAAATTATCCTGTGCAACAGGGAAGCGCGTGGGGACATATAGGTAAGAGGACTCAACTTAAGCTTCATGATTTCGGTAGGCTATGGTAGGTAGGTTGTACAGGGTGGATTGTATGAACCTCAGTTTAGGGAAATGACTTAACCCATGCAAGCGACTGTGAAACAGTTAGCAGCACCTGCAGATCAAGCGAATACAACTGTGCAATTAGCGCAAAGGTGGAGAAAATATTTGCAGGGTCCTCTATGTGATGACCCCATGGTTTTTTGTATTATAGACGTGAAAGTAGCATGACTGCTCAAGAAAAATTCACACTACTTGTGTGTCTCTGAGAGAAACAGATGCGTGATTTTTGGGTTGACGTCCTTGTGAGTAGATGGATATAAGATGCACTGATTGCATGTATGTATGGATGAATGTCATGTGGTACCACACATCTATCAAGGACACATACTCACAGTCATGCACTTGTTATTAAGACATGAACACAAGCTGAGAGAAAGATATTTTATAAGCCTATGAGGCTAATTTTTGGTTTTCTTCATCCATTTTGGAAGGATGGGGATGACATGGAGAGAGCATGATTGGGATCCTATCAATATAATGATTTATGGTGATTCTTAAGAGATCACGACGCTATCTAGATGGGGGTTACTGAATTTCGTTCAGAACCCCTTTCTTAGGTCGCATGATGAGTTCCTACATTTTGTGATTCAAAGATGGGATCTGGATTTGGAGGTGTTCAGGATACAGAGTAGAGACTTGAAATTCACTGCTACAGTGGATGTATACTTTATTATAGGGTTGGTTCCTTATTGAGAGGTACTACTGATGCTTCTTTTTCATGGTTGGGTGGACCTGCAGATGTCGGTGGGGGTCTATTTCCAGACCAATGTTATTTATCATGGATGTGTCTAGATTGAGAGAATTTTGGATTTAGTTGAGCGAGCTGATTTGGAGATGATTGTGCACCTCGCTGCGTCAGCCTCTCCTCATCAAGTTTATGGGTCACAATTGTTTTTCCTTTAGATACTTTATGAGGGGCACTTCTATGAATAGGTAGACTTCGTATACAGGGGGATGATAGAATAGCATACACATGTGCGTAGGGGGTAGTCACTGAGCTTCTGTTATGCTAGCATACTTTGTAGCATCCCCTATGAGAGATTCATGATGATGTGTCCTATACTAGTAGTGTCCCAAGGGCCTCGCAAATATCCATGAATAAAGAGGTAGTCCCTTGTGATTCCTCGTGTAGGCGGAGGTGAGGTGGTGTGATACTAGAACCCCACGATAGAGGGTTGGTTTATTTACAACCCTCAAATGATTCTGAAGTACCCATACTATGAAGTGTATTTTAGGGGATATTAAGATATGGGTCAACCAGCCCTCAATGATGCTTGGGGTCCAATATGTATGTGCTTTGTGTGTTATGAATTTGTGCTTACTTTCATGTATTTATGATGTATATTTATGACTATATTGATACCATGTATTTTTTCTTGCAGATGTTGGTCCTCGTGGATGTCTGTTGGCCTACTTGGTGGGAAACGATCCTCGGGGATTGGGTATAGCTGGTGCAATGAACATGTCATTTAAACAAAGAGATGACAGGGTTTAGGAGGACCCTAAGAGACTAACTCACTATCAATACTTCGAGATAGGTGGTCATTCTAGAGTGTTAGAAATTAATTAACGAAGCAATGAAATACACAAAATATTGCGGAAACACAAATACAAAAATCCATAGAACAAGAGAGACACATATATATGTGGTTCACCCAATTTGGGCTATGTCCACAGAGAAATGTCCAGTCCTTCATTTTTTATTATCTAGCAAAATTAAGAGATACAACCTACAACAGATCCATTGTAATTTCCTCTTCTCTCTCACACAATCTCCTTTCTCTTTCTTGCTTATAATAATAATCCACATCCGCAATACAATTCCCTCATATAAACCTACAAGTTTCCTTCTAAGGAAAAAAACCTAAATTAAACGTAACTTCTACCATCAGGTCATATGCCTAATGAACGACCCTATTTGAATACGAAATTAAAATATTTTACAATGAAATTTTTTGTCTATTTTTAGCTTCGGGGGCACTGCCCCTGAACCCTTGCCAGGTGGGGGATCCAAACATGCATCTACCCCGACTAGACCCCCCAAGAAGTAATAGTGGGGGGTAAATCCCCTCCACATCCCGATCAAAATGCAGCTGAAACAAGACCTATGAATCAGGAATATAATCAGGATCCACATCCAACAATCTCCCACTTGGAGACTGATTATATCAACTCCATTGTTTCTTTACTTGCTGGAAAATGAATCCACTTGGACGTAGTTTTTTCTCATCTTCATAGTCATTCTTGAAGGCCAATTGAAACTAAGAAACAGCTCAATTTATCCCCAGTTACAACCTTTATCAACATATCTGCAAACTTTTGTCTAGTGTGAATATTTTCCAGCTTCAATTGTCCATCATCCAAAACTGACCATATGAAAATGATACCTAAGATGTATATGTTTAGTCTTAGAATGAAAGGATGAATTCCTTGAAAGATGAATAGCACTTTGGTTGTAGCTATATAATCTTCTCATCTCTTGCTTCTTTCCCAACTCACCCATAAACCTTCGTGACCAAACCGTTTCGTTACTAGCCTCTGTAGTAGAAACATACTGTGCTTCCATTTTTGAAATTGCAACAATGTTTCACAATTTTGAAACTAAACTGACAGTTGTTCCACCTACAGTAAACACATAACCTATGGTTCTCCTCATGTTATCTTTGTCACCTGCCATATATACATCACCATATCCCTATAGAGTAATGCTTGAACCTCCAAAACATAATCCTTGATTTGTGGTGTCTCTGAAATACCTGAAAATACACTTCACTTCCATCCAGTTCTCTTTTCCTTGATTGTTCATATACACGCCTACAACTCCCACTACATGTGAAATATATGGTCTTGTGCAAAAAATTGCATACATTAATCTTCCAATAACTTATGTGTATGGAACTTTACACATATAATCCATCTCTTCCTCAGTCTTGGGGCACAACTCCTTAGTTTGAAATGGCTATCCAAAGGTGTACTGACTGGTTTTGCATTCTGCGTGTTAAATCTTTCTAGCACCTTTTCTATGTACTCACTCTGAGAAAATTTTAATTTGTGATTTTTCCAGTCTCTAGTTATTCCCATACCAAGGATTTGTTTTACAACACCCAAATCCTTCATTGAAAATGAATATTCCATTTTTCTTTTTATCACATTTATTTCCTACAAGTTAGATCCTACAACAATAACATCATTTGTTAGCATAGTTCTATGCTTAGTCATGAGTGTATTTTTTTTTTTTTTTAGGATAAATTTTTTTAGAATGGTGTCGGAAGTTCCGGTAGCGTCTATTTTAGCCCTATCATACAGTGTGTTTTAATTCTATTTTATGCCTGTTTTTGCTTTACCTGATACAACCGGAAGTTTCGGTAACCTCCCCTGTTTTTAAAAAAAATATAAAAAGTGCATCATATTTATCATGAGCTATGTCACATGATAGGAAAGGTCTACATTTGAGTGATGTTGAGTTAGTCGTGGTCATATGTGGAAGAAGGTAGCTGTCAATGTGTAGTTGTAAAAACCAACCTTTGTTTGTTATGTCTATCAACCTGAGTCATTATGTCCATATGTCAAGGTACATATTTAGTGTAAAGATAAATCATAGATTTGTGATTTAATGTGGTGATAGTTTGGTTAAATCATGCATGAGAGCTGTTGGAATTTTAGGCCTGCCATAAAGAATACGATGGAGGTAACTGCCAACTCCAACACCGTTCAACTGTAGCCACATGTTGCGGATAACCTGAAACAGAGAAGCCAACTAAATTTAATCATGAATATCATAGAGTGTGGTATATGGTTTTGGATATTCCCCATTATGAAATATCTCATGCGTGGAAAAGTGAACCAATATACCATTTTAAATCACCGAAAGAAAGGGAAAGCAATCAATTTTCGAATTTGGATGTTGGTGAATAAGTAGTTCCAGTGAGTAGCTTGAAGAAGGAGACTAAGTTTTCAGACAGTTTGCATTGAGGATTCAACAACACCTGTTAAGTAAGTCTTTATAATCTTGAAACCTATCATATTATAGTAGACAACCTTCTTTATGGCTGAAGATGACTAAAAAAGGAGGAAAAATTAAGTGTATTGAACCTCAAGGGGCTGATTTAATAAATGACAATCTGAATGTGAAGAGGTTTTTTGTACAGGCTGGGTGGTATCCATTTTGTTCAAGGTTAGGAAGCTCTCATCTAAGAGTAGTTAAGGAATTTTCTCTCTCATTATATGGACAAGAAGCAAATGTTTATGGCCTCATATTGCAGGTATTAGCATAATCCATTGTTGAAGCCTTCCACCTCCCACATGAAGGAGAGCAATGGTTCAAAAGTCAATTTATCACTGTAGGAGACCTCAACAAATTCATCAAGGATGAATACAAAGACCCTCAATGGGTTAACGAGATTCCTAATAGTTTTCTCAAGGATGAATGGGCTGAAATTGTCAATCTCATCAAGATCTGCCTTAATTGTGAGAGGAGGTATACTATTGTATTTATGTATCACATGAGGTTTTTATTTCACATTGCAGGTATAAAGACTCTCAACCTATATTTCTTCCTACTGAAAATATTAACTAATATTTCAGCTAGGATTTAAACCCATGTAGTAGCTTTAGATTATAGCATCTATCATCAAGCTCTTATCAAGTTGATGGTTGTTGAAGAACTTAGAAGAAGAAACTAGACTTGGGAGAATTTCTTATTTTACAGGGCAGACCAACCTGCACCTACACATAACATTCCTGCTCAGCAGTCTCTAACCTCATAGCAACATTCTCAACCTTCCAAGCAGAAGGGAAAAATTCAGAAACCAACTACTTCATCAGTTGGTAAAAGGACTAAAAGAAAAGAAAAGAAGGTGAATATTTCAAGAAGGCTAAGGAAAAAAAGGAAAAGGCTTCCCCAACCAAAGTTTAAGAGAAGTTGGAAAAAGGATAAGGTTCATCTACCAACAAGCCCAAATAAATGAATATTGTGCCTCCTATTGTGCCAGAGCACAGAAAGGAAAGACTACAGCTGCAGAAAAATCAAAAGAATAGCTGTTGTCGGAATTTTCGGAAGAAAACATCTAGCATAAGGTTCAGAAGGATTATTAGCCCACCAAATCATATGAGGAGAACTTAAAGGATGCATTGTATGATATTAGCAACAAGAAAAGACAAAAGGTTGCAAGACAAGTTGTTGGCAGCAGGAAAATACATACAAGAGCCAGCAAAAAATTTAGGCTGAATTCTAAAGCCCTGCATAACCTAAGGTTGATGACAGAAGTCATAGATGTAGAGAGGCAATCTGAAGGGTTACAGATTGTAACTCCTTCAATTGCAGAATACAATGGGTCCAATAAGAAATATAAGGGTAAAGCCTCTTTAGACTAGCAAACAAGTTCCTCCAAAAGAAGAAAAATCCAAAAGAGAAAACAGGAGGAAAAGGCCATTGTAAAAGAGATAATGACAAGGACTACAATGTCAAAATCAGTAGTTGACAAAAAAACAGATTTAGACAAGCGTGAACAAGTTGCAGCTCATATGGAGGAGAGGTAAAAGGATGTCCCAATGAAATATATTTTTGCTTGTTGTTACATTTGTTGGTTGTTGGAAAAATGCGAGAGGGGGGGTGAATCGATATTTAGATACATTGTCTTTTTAGTTTTTATTTCTCAAAAACCCATACGCTACTTTACTGAACCCAACTCGCGTATACACGCGGATATCCTTAACAAAACTTGCGTATTACCAGAGATCTCATTATGCAGATAATTATTTACTTAGATCATTGCATCATTCATTCATTAGATGTTTAGTAAGCAGTAAACATGTGCAGTAGGAATAGAATAAATCATCACACATAAGCATCACACATGAACACCAGTATTTAAGGTGGAAACCCAATTCGGGAGAAAACCACCGCTGCCGTCATCTCAGTCTTCAATATTTATTATAAATAAAACTTCTTACAACATTGTACTGGTGCAGACTCATACCAGCATGCAGGCACCCACCTACAGAAGACTACAACCTTCTCTCGTTTACCAGCCTCTCCTGGAAGGGAGCTACAACCCCCTGCTCTCGTTTACTAGCCTCTCCTGGAAGGGAGCTACCACCCCCTGCTCTTGTTTACCAGCTACCACTGGAAGGGAGCTACTACCCCCTTACTGAAGGCATCGACTCTTAGCACTACTGCAGACCAAGTTTCATCAATTTTCATATTGGATCAAACAGCTTCAACACAACCCTTCACTTAACATCAACAAACATACTTCGCCCAATACTTCAAACAGAACAATGAGACCATTGTAACCAAGATATCAGAAATAACCCAGACTTCAGAATAGATATGCAGATGTAAACTCAACCCTGAACATTCATTGAATCAAATATCATACGCTACTTCTCTTTACTGAAACCACGTGTATACACGCTTCCCTGCTTGCCAACCTACGTATGCCTCTGTGCATAACATGGAATTCATACACTACTTCTATTTACTGAAGATGCATGTATACGCTCTTATCTTCGTATCAACCTGCGTATACTTCTGAGAACACTGATTTTTCAGAATGTGATCAAACTCAGATTCAGATTTGAAATCAGATTTCTGTTCAGACAATCTATCAACCATGCCGGACTGTTTGGACAATCATTCTTCCTTCATTGAATCATCAACCAACAACTTGATCTTTAATCATAATTAGCAGCACAATCAACATTCAAACAACCCAGATCTGTATGAATACCTCCTTGACAGACATCATTAAAACAACATAACAGATTAGACATTTCATTCCACACATTTCAGCAAAACCCTAGATTCCATACGCGCTTTTACTTCACTGAACCTATGTATATATGCGCTTTCACAGAGAAAAACCTGCGTATACTTCAGTGCATTTTATTCTTCAGAAACCTTGACTTCTATACGCGCTTTTCTTTAAACAGACCCGCATATATACGCGCTTTTACCAAGACAAACTAGCGTATAGATCTATAAAAGATGAACTTTGCAGAACAGTCCAGATCTATAAACTTACCCAGATTTCTTCAATTTCTTCATCAGACTTGTAACAGGTCTTCATCATTTCTTTTCAGATCATCCCAGAGATTCATCATTTTTAGATCTAGAGATCTTGAACCTTCATCATATCCATAGGTGCATCATAGATTCATATCTATCAATTAAGAACAGAGTTCAACCATGCAGATATACTTCAGAGTGAAGTATTCATTAAAACCTAGACATATGCACACCTTTGCACTTATGAACTTCTTCTCCTTATATAGATTTAGCCTTTGTCAATACCATGAGCCAAAACCACACAAGTTCCGATGGTATTCCTGGATGGGATCAAGTAGATAATCCAGTGCTTAATACTATGGGCCAATACCATGGTAATGTCCCCTGGTTTTATAAATTTAGAGGGAAAATAGGCATATGCTACTTGGCACGTACTTTTCCACGTACATACACTACTTCTCCTTTACAAACCCGTTTATGCTTTGTGACATACCATTTTAATCATTGCTCTGGCCCTTACAGGAATTCCTTTCTCCATTACATCTGCACTGCTCTGTATATACATCAGATTTACATCATTAACAAATTCATCAAGTCAGTTTCCATAAAGAACAACTTCATCAGGTATGTTTCCGTCAACTTCATCAAGTAGGTTGCCATCAAGGGAAACACGTTGCATCATATTGCCAACAATCTCCCCCTTTGGACTTGATGGCAACCATGATGGTGTTTGATCACCACAACAGATAGATACTCTCCCCCTATTCAAACACCATGATACTCTCCCCCTTTGACATCAAGGGAAAAGGTCGGATCAAAACCAAAACAAGGTTTTTCTTCTCAGGTAGAAAGAAGAGCTCTGTAGGTCTGATGTGCTTTGAAGTTACCATGCTCCCCCTGAGTTCACGCTGAATCTTCAAAACATATTTTTCAATGAAGTACATGACTCTATGACCTTTCCTATCACCAAGGACTCATACTTACATCAATGATCCAACCGAGTGGATTTACATATGTGACTCAAGTACCCAACCAAGTGGATTTACACATTTTGACTCAACTATCCAACCAAGTGGGTTTACAAAATTGAACAAGTCCTTACATGATTGAAAATTACAATTTTACATCATAGGTCTCAACATGACCTTTTCATCAAATTACAATAATGACCTTTCATAACAAATACCAAAAATACCTCAAGAGAGAGATCATATTTCAGAACCATCATAATGCCAACAATGCATAATTCTCAGCAAGGCTAATGCTCCCCCTGAACTTGTACACCTGTTCTTGAGCCATTTCACTCCTTCATCTCCCCCTTAGCTTGTGCATCCTGAACACTTTCAACAGCAAATCAACAAGGCATATTTATCAAATATCAGAGAATGAAACAGAAATATGAGAGATGAAACATCACCAGAGATACCCAACAGCACCAAAGCTGCGCTGAAGAATGATGACCTAGAAAAATTTGTTAGCAACCACCCATACGCGGTTTTCTGTGTATAAACTCACGTATATACGCGACTGTATTTCAGGAAACTCGCGTATCCAATTTAATATTCTGATTTTAAGCATATCTGAACTTCTGCAAGGCAGAGGCTACTCCCAGCTTCTGTCTGAGATATTCGAATGCTTCCCTAGGTAGAGGTTTGGTAAATATATCAACAAATTGTTCTTTGGAGGGAACATACTCCAACTTCACCTTTTGTTCAAGCACTTGTTCACATAAGAAGCGATACTTGATGGGAATGTGCTTGGTCTTGGAATGCATAACAGGATTCTTTGAGATACTGATGGCACTTGTATTATCACACATAATGGAGATAGGAGGTGAACATTTGATTTGAAAATCTTGTAAGGTTTGCATCATCCAAAGAAGTTGAGTGCAACATGAAGCGGCAGCCACATATTCTGCTTCTGCTGTAGATAAGGCAATAGAGTTTTGCTTCTTACTGAACCAAGATACTAACTGGGGCCCCATATAGAATGCACCACCACTAGTGCTTTTCTGATCATCAACATTTCCAGCCCAATCTGCATCAGTGTAAGCATGAAGAGTAAGATCAGCATTCTTTGGATACCATAGTCCAAAGTCTTGAGTTCCTTGTATATATTTGAATATTCTTTTGACAGCTTGAAGGTGAGACTCTTTTGGATTAGCTTGGAATCGTCCAACAATCCCAACTGCATGCATAATGTCCGGTCTAGTCCCAGTGAGATAAAGTAGGCTTCCTATCATAGATCTGTATTCTGGTTGATTCACCGTGGGAGAATCATCATGAGAACTGAGATTACATGCGGTTATCATTGGTGTACTTACAGGTTTGCACTCTTCCATGCCATACTTCTTCAGAATTTTCTTAAGATATTTTTCTTGTGATAAGAATATGCCATCTGTTGCTTGTTGCACTTGCAAGCCAAGAAAGAATGTTAGTTCCCCAAGTAAAGACATTTCAAATTGTTGCTGCATAACAGAAGCAAATTTCTGACTCATAGACTCTTCACTACTTCCAAAAATGATATCATCAACATATACAATCACAATCAATAGTTTATCATTTTCAGTTTTTGTGTATAAGTTGCTATCAATAGACGCCTTTGAAAATCCTTGTTGATGAAGATATTTGTCAGACGATAAATACCATGCCATGGGCTTGTTTAAGACAATATAGAATATTTTAAGTCTACAAACAAGTTTTTTATCATTTCCCAAAATGAATTCTTGGTTGTTCTATATAAACTTCTTCTTCTAGATCACCATTGAGAAACGTAGATTTAACATCCATTTGGTAACTTTGATTTGTTGGAAGCTTGAAAAAAGAAACATTCTTATGGCTTCAAGTCAGCTAGGGAGCAAAGTTTCTTCAAAGTCTATACCTTCTTGTTGAGCATACCCCTTGCAAACAAGTCTGGCTTTATTTCTTATAACCTCCCCATTCTCATTTAACTTTTTTTGAATATCCATTTGGTTCAGCAGCATTTTTGTCATGAGGTCTTGGTACTAATTCCCAGTGTGATTCTTTCAATTTGATCAAGCTCTTCATTCATGGCTTGAATCCAACATTCATCTTTTCTAGCTTGATTGACATTGTGTGGTTCAATAGTGGATACAATGCGGATAGCTAGAAGATCCCACAAGAGTCCTTCTTGTTTGTACACATGATCCCTTATCTCCCAAAATTTGAGATTCTGGATGATTCTTTTGAACATATCTGGATGGAGCTTTTTCAGATAAATCATCTTCAGGTTCTTCATTGGTTTCACTGTTTATATCATTTCTATTTGATGTAGAAGGACATATGTCACCATCGTCTTCATTTGTTGTTTGTTTTTCTTCTTTTGGGGCTGCAGGAGACTCATCAATAACAACATCAATACATTCAATAATCTTCCAAAGTCTTTTATTGTAACATTTATATGTTCTACTCCTAGAGGAGTAACCAAGAAGTATTCCTTCATCTGCTCTGGATTCAAACTTGCCAAGTTTTTCATCATTATTTTTGATAAAACATCTGCTTCCAAAACTCTAAAATGCTTCACAGTGGGAGGATTACCATACCAGAGTTCATATGGAGTTTTATCACTATTTACTCGAACATGTGCCTTGTTAAGAATATTTACCGCTGTATGTGCTGCTTCTCCCCAAAAAGTGTCAGGGGTTCCGGAATCATCAAGCATAGCTCTAGCCATTTGTTGAACTGTTCTATTCATTCTTTCTGCTACGCCATTTTTTTGTGGAGTGCCAACTACAGAAAACTGTCTTTTTATGCCATGTTGTTCACAAAATTCAAGAAATTCATTTGATGTATATTTTCCTCCTCGATCAGATCTAAGACACTTGATTTTCAGATCTAATTCATTTTCAACTAGTGCTTTGAAGGTCTAAAATTTCTCAAATTCTTCATCTTTGTGTTTAAGCAACCCAATCCAACACATTCTAGAGAAATCATCAATAAATAAGATATAGTATTGTTCACCACGTGTACTCACCATTGAAAGAGAAGGCGATGAATATTTACAGCATGATGGAATATGAATGCAGTGAGGATGTAAAGGACCAGAACCTCGAAGCGGAATAGTTATATATAACAAAAGGAAGCAAAGGAGGCAGTGCTGAAGAATAAATAGGCAAAAGACAGCAGAACAGAGACAGACAAAAGAAAAATTAGGCAGGGCAAAGGAGACAGGCGGAAGAACACTGCTAAAGTGTAACAGTCGAATATGGAGGCAGTAAAACAGTCGAGCAGTGGAGACAGAGGCAGCGAATATAGAGGCAGTGAAGCGGTCGAGCGGCAGAACCGTTATCACAATAGTGAAGGCAGAGGCAGAGTCGTGGAGGCAGAGGCAGAAACGTTAGCACAACAGAGGCACAGAAAATTCCGGGAATCGCTTAACCCGAGGCGGAAGGATACATAAAACAAATTCCGGGAATCGTATAACCCAAAACAGCAAAGTATATATATATACAAATCTCATTCCGGGAATCGTTACCCACGCAGGAGTATACATACAATGCATTACATATTCGGCGCCTTATACACAAAGGTTCAAAGCATAATATTAAATGATATGGAGCGCTTTATTATCAGAACCCAAGTACCTTATGTTAGCGCTCAAATCTACCTTAGGCTGAAATAAGGTAAAACTCAAGGCTACATCAAACCACGCTCAGCCTCGTAGCTAGCCCTACGAGGACAGGAGAGGGCTCTCTCCGGGTCTATCTCGATAAATTGAGAAATAGGGTGTGAGATGACTTATAATTGGTACTGATTTTAGGCTAGTAAAGAGATAGGAAATTTTGATTTTGATTTTTTAGGTTTTTTGTTGAAAAGATGGGAAAACAATTTTGGGTCCGGGGATAAGGCCAGATCTTTGCAGAATTCGAGTTGGGGCAAGGTAGGCATTAGTCTTGATGCTTTTGATTTGGTATATGGATGGATCAGAATGACAAGAAGCTGAAGAGGGCAAGGAAGAACATGGATCCTCTCCAAACAGGCGAAAACATGTAAAACTAAACAAATTTAAAGGCAGAGCACTGTAAACAATGGATTCAACCTCATTTACTCATTTATTTAGTTTCAAAAGCATATGAAGGGAATGGCATACACAAAACATGAAAGAAATTATAATAAACTGAGAGAAAACACCATCAAGAACTGAAAGCCACAAGAATCCCAACAGGTGCTGCAAAACATCTGATCTTTCCTTAGCCAAAATATGAAAAATATGTACAATAGTGTGCCAAAATCTTCCCAAGAGTCCAACCTGTAGAAAGTCTCGTAACTGCTTTAACATCATATAGACTATCCCAACCCCCTTCCCACACCTCTAGGGGTCGAATTATAGTTCCAACTAATTCTAAACAAGGAGCTAGAATATAGGCAGCCAAACAACTTGCCTCTAAAAGGAAGGAAACTGATTCTTTCACTTGATTTTTACGTTTTTAGAAGTGAATCATCTAGAATAGGTAAAATTGAGTCCAAGTTACATGCCAACCATACAATTACATCAAGATAACTCAAAAATTTCACCCACAAACAAAACTGGTCCAACTGGCCGAAATCCTGAGTTGGAAAATGAAAAATCAGCCAAAAATCTATATGAGTAGCGCGCCTGAGCTATATGAGTAGCGCGTCTTTCAGCCTGATTTTGGAGCACTTCCTGGCATCACAATCAAGCTCATGATAGCTTTTTGGAAAGACCTGGATGTATGCTATCCATTCCAAGTGAAATTTCCCAATTTGGAGCTCATTTGCCCCTCCATAAATTCATTCTCCCACAAGTACTTCATGCTGCTGAAAAAGGTGGCAGAATGGTGATTTTCATGGTGTTTTGGCCCCTTGGATCATCCAGAATTTGGTGAAATGCTTTGGTCTTACTGGAGCATGCATAAATTTCCATGAAAAATCCAAAAATATAAGGTTTTCCTCCAGCAAGTGTCCCAATCATAAATGAGCACGTCGACGCGCTACTCGTATAGCTGAAAAACCTGTTTTGAGACCAAAATTTTCCAAAATGACAAAAACTTCTTCAAATTTGCTCAAATTCGGAACGAAGACCCTCCATCATGTATCATGTCCAGCCAAGGAAGCCTCGGCCAAAATCTGGAGTGGATTGGGCCTCTTTCGCCATTTTAGTGCACTGCTCAACCTCCTCTTTAGAATCTTCATTTTTGCCTTGCAGACATGCATGCAGGCCCAATAATGACCTTTCATGTGACGAAGAATGTCTTTCTCTCTATTGGCCTTTGCCAAAAAGTTCTCCAGATGAATGTTAACATGCATGAGTTCGGTCTCTCGCTCAACTAGTGTCATGTCACCTGGTCTCTTCTGGGCCAATTGTCGATCCTCACGGATTCGCCGCAGATCTAACAGTGTGTGCTCATCCTCTAGCTGTTTGTTACGCTGCTCCAGGTAGTTTATCACCCACTGAGCCCTCTGCAATTTCTCTTTCAGCGTGTCATTCTCGGCCTTTTTCTCTTGGATGATCTCTTTCAGTTTCGAGCTAGGTGAGCTCGCATCAACATCGATGAATGTGAAATCAGTGTCTCGACCACCTGATGGGCCCTCATCATGCATAGGCCTCTTGCCTCCGTCCTGAATCTGTACCTGTGCTGAAGAAGAAGGCGAGACCCCTTCCACCCTTGGTGGAGATAATACTCGCGCTGCTGATGAAGTCAACAAGACCCCTTCCACCCCGGGTGGAGATAGTACTCATTGTGTAGCTGCAAATAAGGCCCTGTGGCCTCGCTGGTATGTCACATACAATGGAGCACTGATATGCTCGATATCAAGGATGTCCGGCTGATGTGAAGGCTCTCCCTCATCATGAACTACCTCGGGAGGCGGCTGCGGCACTGTAAATAAGTCACGGGAGATGAAATCCTCCCAAGTGATGCCCTGCTGTGTTAACTGATGTATCACAATGATTTTGATCAGCGCATAATGATATATACTTCTATGCTGCTGTGCTGGGGACTTATTCTGTACAAAAATTGTCATCCTCTCTATGTTGCGATACATGAAGTATGGAATGCTCATCATACGTACCCTTGTGAAATGCATCAACAAACGGACATGGTACGTATTGAGACGTGAGAATCTGCCCTCGCAACTGAAATATCGAATGATGAGTTTCATCAAAGGTGCAAACTCATCCTTCAGGAATCTGAAAGGAAAAACCCTGCTCAGCTGCCTCATAAACTCAGGTTTGATGTATGGCTCATAGTAGGATTTCTCTAACTGCTGTCATTTGTTCCATTCCTCTCCTATATTTGGTATCCCGGTGGCCCGAGCAATAGTATCTGGTGACAAAATGAAATCTACTCCTGCAAGGTTTACACGGCCATCACGTAAATGTAGAACAAATAGACGAGCTAGTTCACGATGATGCCGGGTTTGTGAAATCATCTCACAGTATTGGAAACATGAATGATGTCGAAAACAATCCATTGCAAGCGGGCAAGCCTGCAATTGAGCCAAAGAAGTAGGCTCCTCCCTGAGATGCTTACCACCTTTGCCACCTTTGTGAGACCTCCGTGGCACATTACCCTCTGTTGTGGAATCACTGTCATACTCCTGCTCATAAACTGAATCCGTCTCTGACATGGCTTTGAAAACAAGATGTCTGCAATATATATGTTGATATAGGTGTAGTGAAGACAAAAGTTTCAATGTATGCTCAAGACCCAAATATGTCACATATGTATCAAAGTATCATAGGAAAACAAGCCACAGTGGTAATGACTCTATCAAGTGGATTGGCATAAAAACAATCACTGCTTTGATCACAAGGGAATTTGACAAATGAGTAAAAAGTGTAATGTAGTGTACAGCCTTTGTAATGCTGGCTAAGATTTGTCAAAGGGGAAAATGAGTATGAGACTGTGTTTTGTCAATGGAGAATGGCAAACAATGTGAAAATGACCATAGTAAAACAATAGCAATGACAGTGGTAATATAATGGCAATGTCAGTAGTGATGAAATGGAAAACTGAGAGCGTGAGGGCCGTGACACTTTGACAATAGATGCATAAGCATATATATCAACAATACAAGCTGGGAAGTCCTTCACAAGACCATCAACATGTATTTCAAAACCCCAAGAAATGAATTTGCAATGAACCTAGGGTTTCACCTTTCCACATCAAACACACTAGTTTCTCCACTCTTAAAACACCACAATCATTTTCAAAATTTATTGAGCAATCATGAAAAACCTACTTGCAAGCCATTTGAGGCAATTTGGCATCAAACTGGACGCAGGAGCGAAAATTTCTGGCTCTGAATTTATATGAGTAGCGTGCTCACCCAATGAGTAGCGCGCGTTATATGAGTAACGCACATATTATTTTGCACAGGCCGGTGAGGCTATATGCGTAGCGCGCTTTATATGAGTAGCGCGCCTCTTCTATGAGTAGCGCGCCTCTTACACCTCCGGTCTTCAGTTTTGAAAACAAGCTTTCGCCCTTCTAATTTGCAATTCGACCTTTGCTTTGGGAATCTATGCAAACGAGTTGTCTCCAATGCTTTATATGGGTTGCAAAATATCTCATAAAAATCAACTTTGATTTAAATTTGCTCCATAACCCACTTTAATAATGTTTGGCACTTTGTCATTTGATCACTTAATACAATGATGTCCTTTGGCTTTTTATTATTTTTATGAGTTTTGGACTGATGATACTTGGTTTTTTTTGTAGGGATTTGGCATTTGGCTTCGGCAAAGATCAGAGGCTACCTTCAAACTTCATATGATGAAAGAAATACACAATTATTACAAAAAATGAAATTTGACAATTTCTAGTTCCAAAACAGAGTTTTGGACTAGAAATGTCTTCAAATGTTTTTAAGAATAAAAATATGAAACGAGAATCTTTTGAAACCAACCTCATGGCCTGTGGGCTTTTATTACATGTATGCAAAGGATTGAAAACCCTAGACTCTAGGACTAAAGACTCTTTTTAACAAAACTAATCATTTATTACCATGAATGAAATGACCATGAACTTCAATGATTTTTGAAGAATTTTAATTAGCCCTGCAGGTACAAGCATGAGGAAACACAAGATAACCAGACCCCCTCGTCATTCAATGGCATGCCCCTAGTGAAATGCAACGAAGTGAAACGAACGAGACACCTAAAAATGATATGAAAAATGCGAAATGATCTTTGACGGAAGACTGACAAGACTGAGTCTAACATTGGCTCCAATGGGGATGGCAGCTGCCGCTTCTTGGAGGTGCCAAGAACTGCAGAGCTTTGGGAGAGCGGATAGTGCCTCCATCCATTGGGCAATGGAATCCATTATTTTGACAGACAACACGATACTTTCGACTCATTTATGGACTGAAACTTGACTGAAATGATTGAAAAACTGACTCGGAAAACCTCAAACCAAAACTGTAATGAAACTGGAACAAAATGCTGCCTTTTGGCTGCTTATTTATCTACCCTACTTTGCTGCAGAGTCCATGAATCAAGTAATGCTGTAATGCCAGGTCAACCATTCAAGTAAATCTAAGAAGGATGCTGCTTGAGAGTGCTTCCACCAAGACACAGATGTAATTTCTGGCAGCCATGCATGCACGTAATGAGTCTGGTTATGTAAAAGACAATCTGATCTATCTTTCAAACTGAAAAACATTTCCATGTACATCGCAATAGGATCGCAAAAACTAGACTCCGTTTGTTGCCCCAACTCTACAATACATACCTCCAGCTGCACACTGTCAATGCAAACATCTGTAGGCAGCTCTATTGTTTCTTGTTTTGAAGGAGGGAAAGTTTCCAAAAAATTTTTGGGATCTCGGAAATCATATGACTAGATCTGATCATTTAAATCCTGAATCTCCTTCTCAAACCTTTCAACAACTAACTCGCAGACACCAGTTTTAGCTTCAAGAGGAAACTTCAGAGATTTCAAACATTGAAGCACGACAATGAAAAATTCTTCATTAATTTCAATATCTGCTAACTGATCTCTAACCACTTTTACAACTCCGCAAAGAGCAGGGTTTGCCACATACCCTACCATTGCATGAGTGGATCAGCGAGCACTGGAATCTCTGGATTGAGTTGGAGTCGCCAGCTGAATGTTTCAGCCTTCATATGTGTCTGACTGCTGTCCACCATCAGCAATCGGATCTGAACTTTGTTATCCTTTACCGGGGATAGATCTTCCCCAGTATGGTCGCCACTATGTTAGCGCTCAAATCTACCTTAGGCTAAAATAAGGTAAAACTCAAGGCTACATCAAACCACGCTCAGCCTCGTAGCTAGCCCTACGAGGACAGGAGAGGGCTCTCTCCGGGTCTATCTCGATAAATTGAGCAATAGGGTGCGAGATGACTTATAATTGGTACTGATTTTAGGCTAGTAAAGAGATAGGAAAGTTTGATTTTGATTTTTTGGGTTTTTTGTTGAAAAGATGGGAAAACAATTTTGGGTCCGGGGATAAGGCCAGATCTTTGCAGAATTCGAGTTGGGGCAAGGTAGGCAGTAGTCTTGATGCTTTTGATTGGGTATATGGATGGATCAGAATGACAAGAAGATGAAGAGGGCAAGGAAGAACATGGATCCTCTCCAAACAGGCGAAAACATGTAAAACTAAACAAATTTAAAGGCAGAGCACTGTAAATAATGGATTCAACCTCATTTACTCATTTATTTAGTTTCAGAAGCATATGAAGGGAATGAAATACATTAAACATGAAAGAACTTACAATAAACTGAGAGAAAACACCATCAAGAACTGAAAGCCACAAGAATCCCAACAGGTGCTGCAAAACCTCTGATCTTTCCTTAGCCAAAATATGAAAAATATGTACAATAGTGTGCCAAAATCTTCCCAAGAGTCCAACTTGTAGAAAGTCTCAGAAATTACATCATATAGACTATCCTAACCCCTTCCCACACCTCTAGGGGTCGAATTCCTCCTTCTAGGAGTAGTTCCAACTAATTCTAAACAAAGAGCTAGAATATAGGCAGCCAAACAACTTGCCTCTAAAAGGAAGGAAACTGATTCTTTCACTTGATTTTTACTTTTTTAGGAGTGAATCATCTAGAATAGGTAAAAGTGAGTCCAAGTTACATGCCAACCATAAAGTTACATCAAGATAACTCAAAAATTTCACCCACAAACAAAACTGGTCCAACTCGCCGAAATCCTGAGCTGGAAAATGAAAAATCAGCCAAAAATCTATATGAGTAGTGCGCCTGAGCTATATGAGTAGCGCACATTTCAGCCTACTTTTGGAGCACTTCCTGGCATCAAAATCAAGCTCATGATAGCTGGTTGGAAAGCCCTAGATGTCTGCTATCCAGCCCAAGTGGCATTTCCCAATTTGGAGCTCATTTGCCCCTCCAAAACTTCATTCTCCCACACGTACTTCCTGCTGCTGAAAAAGGTGGCAGAATGGTGTTTTTCATGGTGTTTTGGCCCCTTGGATCATCCAGAATTTGGTGAAATGCTTTGGTCTTACTGGAGCATGCATAAATTTCCATGAAAAATCCAAAAATATAAGGTTTTCCTCCAGCAAGTGTCCCAATCATAAATGAGCACGTCAACGCGCTACTCGTATAGCTGAAAAACCTGTTTTGAGACCAAAATTTTCCAAAATGACAAAAAATTCTTCAAATTCTCTCAAATTTGGAACGAAGACCCTCCATCATGTATCATGTCCAGCCCAGGAAGCCTCGGCCAAAATCTGGAGTGGATCGGGCCTCTTTCGCCGTTTTAGTGCACTGCTCAACCTCCTCTTTAGAATCTTCATTTTTGCCTTGCAGACATGCATGCGGGCCCAATAATGACCTTTCATGTGACGAAGCATGTCTTTCTCTATATTGGCCTTTTCCAACAACTTCTCCAGATGAATGTTAACATGCGTGAGTTCGGTCTCTCGCTCAACTGGTGTCATGTCACCTGGTCTCTTCCGGGCCAATTGTCGATCCTCACGGATTCGCCGCAGCTCTAGCAGTGTGTGCTCATCCTCTAGCTGTTTGTTACACTGCTCCAGGTAGTTTATCACCCACTGAGCCCTCTGCAATTTCTCTTTCAGCGTGTCATTCTCGGCCTTTTTCTCCTGGATGATCTCTTTCAGTTTCGAGCTAGGTGAGCTCGCATCAACATCGATGAATGTGAAATCAGTGTCTCGACCACCTAATGGGCCCTCATCATGCATAGGCCTCTTGCCTCCATCCTAAATCTGTACCTGTGCTGAAGAAGAAGGTGAGACCCCTTCCACCCTTGGTGGAGATAATACTCACGTTGCTGATGAAGTCAACGAGACCCCTTCCACCCCGGGTGGAGATAGTACTCGTCGTGTAGCTGCAAATAAGGTCCTGTGGCCTCATTGGTATGTCACATACAACGGAGCACTGATATGCTCGACCTCAGGGATGTCCGGCTGATGTGAAGGCTCTCCCTCATCATAAACTACCTCGGGAGGCGGCTGTGGCGCTGTGAAGAAGTCACGGGAGATGAAATCCTCCCAAGTAATGCCCCGTCGTGTTAACCTGATACTCATGATTTTCATCGGGCCACAGAATGACATATACTCTGCGCCGCTCCCTCTTGGGACTTTCAGACAAAAATTGTCATCCTCTCTATGTTGCGATACATGAAGTATGGAATGCTCATCATATGTACCCTCGTGAAATTCATCAACAAATGAACATGGTACGCATTGAGACGAGAGAATCTACCCTCGCAACTGAAATATCGAATGATGAGTTTCATCAAAGGTGCAAACTCATCCTTCAGAAATCTGAAAGGAAATACCCTACTCAGCTGCCTCATAAACTCAGGTTTGATGTATGGCTCATAGTAGGATTTCTATAACTGCTGTCGTTTGTTCCATTCCTCTCCTATATTTGGTATCCCGGTGGCCCGAGCAATAGTCTCTGGTGACAGAATGAAATCTACTCCTGCAAGGTTTACACGGCCATCATGTAAATGTAGGAAAAATAGACGAGCTAGTTCACGATGATGCTGGGTCTGTGAAATCATCTCACAGTATTGGAAACATGACTGATGCTGAAAACAATCCATTGCAAGCGGGCAAGCTTGCAATTGAGCCAAAGAAGTAGGCTCCTCCCTGAGATGCATACCAATTTTGCCACTTTTGTGAGACCTTCGTGGCACATTACCCTCTGCTGTGGAATCACTGTCATACTCCTACTCATAAACTTAATCCATCTCTGACATGGCTTTGAAAACAAGATGTCTGCAATATATATGTTGATATAGGTGTCGTGAAGACACAAGTTTCAATGTATGCTCAAAACCCAAATATGTCACATATGTATCAAAGTATCATAGGAAAGCAAGCCACAGTGGTAATGGCTCTGTCAAATGGGTTTGCATGAAAAACAATCACTGCTTTGATCACAAGGGAATTTGACAAATGAGTAGAAAAAGTGTAATATAGTGTATAGCCTTTGCAATGCTGGCTAAGATTTGTCAAAGGGAAAGTGAGTATGGGACTGTGTTTGTCAATGGAGAATGGGAAACAGTGTGACAATGACCATAGTAAAACAATAGCAATGACAGTGGTAATATAATGGCGATGACAACAGTGATGAAATGGCAAACTGAGAGCGTGAGGGCCGTGACACTTTGACAATAGATGCATAAGCATATATATCAACAATACAAGCTGGGAAATCCTTCACAAGACTATCAATATGTCTTTCAAAACCCTAAGAAATGAATTTGCAATGAACATAGGGTTCACTTTTCTCCACATCAAACACACTAGTTTCTCCACTCTCAAAACACCACAATCATGTTCAAAATTTACTGAGCAATCATGAAAAACCTACTTGCAATCCGATTGAGGTGATTTGGCATTAAACTGGATGCAGGAGCGAAAATTTCTGGCTCTGAGATTATATGAGTAGCGCGCTCACCCAGTGAGTAGCGCGCGTGTTATTTTGCACAGGCCGGTGAAGCTATATGCGTAGCGCACCTCTTGTGAGTAGCGCGCCTCCTCTATGAGTAGCGCGCACTTCCACCTCCGGTCTACAGTCCTGAAAACAATCTTTCACCCTTCTAATCTGCAATTCGACCTTTGCTTTGGGAATCTATGCAAATGAGTTGTCTTCCAATGGTTTATATGGGTTGTAAAATATCTCATAAAAATCAACTTTGATTTAAATTTTCTCCATAACCCACTTTAATAATGTTTGGCACTTTGTCATTTGATCACTTAATACAATGTTGTCCTTTGGCTTTTTATTATTTTTCTGAGTCTTGGACTGATAATACTTGGTTGTTTTTGCAGGGATTCGGCATTTGGCTTTGGAAAAGATCAGAGGCTGCCTTCAAATTTCTTATGATGAAAGAAATACACAATTATTACAAAAAATGAAATTTGACAATTTCTAGTTCCAAAATAGAGTTTTGGACTAGAAATGTCTTCAAATGTTTTTGAGAATAAAAATATGAAACGAGAATCTTTTGAAACCAACCTCATGGCCTGCAGGCTTTTATTACATGTATGCAAAGGACTGAAAACCCTAGACTCTAGGACTAAAGACTCTTTTTAACGAAACTAATCATTTATGACCATGAATGAAATGACCATGAACTTCAGTGATTTTTGAAGAATTTTAATTAGCCCTGCAGGTACAAGCATGAGGAAACACAAGAAAACCAGACCCCCTCGCCAGTCAATGGCATTCCCCTAGCGAAATGCAACGAATTCAAATGAGCGAGACACCTAAAAATGATATGCAAAATGTGAAATGATCTCTGACGGAAGACTGACAAGACTGAGTCTAACACCTTATATGGTGGGACCCTTCCCAATCGCATTGGATTTAAGAAAGGCATCGGAACATGCAACAGAAAGTTGCGATTGCGATTGAAGACCGGACCCGATGGGTGTATGAATTATGATTCAAATGTATTTGAAGTCCGGCATTATCGCATCGGATCAGTCTAATCGCCTCGGAGATTATAAGAGCATCACAACATCACAACATAAAATTTCGATTGCGATTAATCGCAATCGGAGCAGGAGTGGTCACTAGCATCGGAGTATTCGAAGTTGCGATTGCGATCAATTGCAATCGGAGAAATCGCAACAGTGACCAATCGCAATCGGAGTTAAAGCAGAGCATCGGGACATGCAAATGGAATTTTCGATTGCGATTAATCGTATCGCATTAGAGTAATCGCAATCAGAGCTTCGGAATATTGGAATGTTGGTACATTCAAATGGAAATTGCGATTGCGATCAATCGCAATCGGAAGAAGTCAAGTATAGCATCGGAAAGCGTGGCAAGTGGGCCCGGATATATGACATTCTATTGATTATAGTGGAAGTGGCAGTGTATATGTTAAAAATTTATATAAGCTTGCCAAGAATTGAAATTACGATATATATATATACATATATATATATATATATATATATATATATATATATATATATATATATATATATATATATATATATATATATATATATATATATAAGGCACTATTATAAAACGTTGTGGCGATTATATTGAAATATGCCGCGTGGTCTGTGGACCCATGGGCCTCGGCTCAAGGTGGAGGGTGATTCTTTATTTAAAACAATTGGGATGTATGTATGTTCCGCTTGCGGAACTTCCACATTAACAACACACTTGCTGTTTGAAAAGAGCTGGAATTTTCCCAGATTTAACGCCAGCTATTACATATTTATATAAAATGCACTGATATAAAACGCACATGTACACGTATGCAACAGTTACACCACAGCAGAGGAAAGAAGAGAAAACAGAGCTAAAAAGAGACAAAACACAGTCACAGAAAAGACAGACACAATCAAAGAAAAGACATACGCGCAGCGAGCCAAAAGAGGCTGAATGAGTGAGCTGGAGTTTTCATTATATGTGAATGTAAACATTGTAATTGATTTTTTTATTGTTTGTGATGCATTAGCAAGTCTCCAGAAGAGAAAAAATATCCCACTGTAATGATAAATTGGTACCTACAGTTATGTTTTATGAATGATCGGATAAAACAGATGAGAAGGCAGAAGGAAAAGAGACATGGTTGTTCATTTCAAATTCCCAGTAGAATACAAACAACCATGAAGCTATTTTTTTATAAAACAGGGTAATATCCAAGGGGAGAAGGTTACGAAAAATAGAGTGAGAGAAGAAGAGAGTGTGTAGCGGAATTGAAGAGAGTTGAAGAAAATAAGAAAGTTGCAAGAGGTTAGAGAGGTTGGAGAATGCAGAATTGAGGCAGAGAAGATAAGAAGAAGGAGGAGCAGAACGAGATGCTGTGCAAAGTTAGAGAATGTAGAAATGAAGCAGTGAGACAGAGAAGAAGGAGGAGTTGAGCAGAGAAGAAGGAGGAGCTGATAGTGAATTTGAGAAGATGCAGAAATGATATAAGGCATATATGAAGACTGATACACAGCAGTGAAGATGATACAAAACAGAGCTGATATCCAAGGTAAATCAGCAAGTACTTTACTTTTGAAAGAGTAAGGAAGTTGGAGCTTCCCTATCAAGTTGTAGCTTGATAGATGTCAGTTGTAGCTGACTGAGGTAGGAGCCTCCTGTAGGTTGGTGCCTGCAAAAAATAAATGGGAGTTGATGCTTACACATCAACTTGTAGCTTGATAAAATGTTAGTTGTAGTTGACTGAGGTTGGAGCCTCCTGTAGGTTGGTGCCTGCAGAAAATTGATGGGAGTTGGAGCTTCCTTGCAAGTTGTAGCTTGCATAATTGAGGTTGGAGACTCCTGTAGGTTGGTGCCTATAGAAAATCAGTGGTGAGAGGGAGTTAGAGCTTGCCTTTGCATCACAACAATAATAAAATGTGGTTTTCTCCCTTTATGGGTTTCCACTTATATCTGGTGTCTCTGTGAATGATGTTTATGTGTTGATCTGGTTTATATCATCTTCTTAATACTTGCTGCTCTCATATTAAGTCTACTGTTACATTATATTAATGCTTTCTACTCACATTCTAAGATTACTCACATGTTAAGTTGAACATGAAATGAAGGTGTAAACAAGTGTTAATGAAAAAGTTTTAAAATTCCATGAATGTGTTAAACTGATTCACCCCCCCCCTCTCAGTTTAACTAAGGGTTCAACAATTGCTATCAGAGCCAGGTTCCTTTCGTGCAAGCCTAATAGCTTGAAGGAGATCTGGTTAAGTCATGGACTATCAAAATGTACCTGTGTTAAGTACGACAAACTTTCCTGAATGGAGAGATAAGGTTAAAACAGGATTATTGACTTATGAACCTAAGGTATGGAAGCTTTTTTGTGATGTTTACTGCACAGACTCCCCCACAGTGAAAGAAAAACAAAGGAATTCCAAGGCAAAATGTGTGATATATAACAGTCTTCATAACAAGGACCTTGAGTTGATAATGGACTTAACCTCTGCAAAAGAAATCTGGGATAGATTGCACTTCATGCATGGAGTAAACACTAAGGATTGCACTGACAAGAAGGATAAGAGAATTAAGAAGAAGAAAAATTCATGTCAACAGGAAAATATTCAATCAAATGAAGTACCTGCTAGTGTGAATGGAGATAAGAACCATGAAGAAATTACAACTGAAGAAAAAGCCAAGCTTGACACTGCTTTGACTGAAATAGAAAAATTGAAAAATGAAAACAAAGACCTTAAGACAGTGGTGCAGATATGTGATGAGAAAGAATATGAAGATAGGAAAGAAATTTTTTGGCCTGAAGACACAACTTGAAGAGGCAAAGAAAGTAGAAGACACTTTGTTGCAACAAATGAGAGAGAAAAGTCAGGAATGTGAAAGATTGGAAGAAGAAGTAGTGATCCTAAGAAAGAACTTAGAAACGGCCCAAAGAGATTTATTAATGAATACTCCTCAAATGAAAAGCTCTGAATAGTTGGACCAGATTCTAAATGCACAAAGGTCACCTCTCATAAAGACTGGGATAGGATATGAAGGTGAAACCAGTAATTCCAAGGTTGAAGATAACAAGAATGTCATTTTTGTGAAAGATGTAAAAGACAGTGAAGCAGCTCAACAAATTCCCACAGAAGAAGAAGCCTGCAAGAGCAAGATTTGTAAGGAAACAAATAGAATCAAGCAGCAACATGAAAAAATAGAGAATGAGAGGGTGAAACAATCAGATGCTAAAGGCTCACATGCTCCTAAAGATGAAGTGAATCAATTTGTAAGTTGTCAAAGGAGGTTCTTTCCTCCTATGAAAAATAGCACATGTTTCTCTTGTCATAAACCAGGACATAATGCAGCACAATGTAAGAGAAGGCTTATCAACTCCAACCAGCAAAAGATGCAGCAAAAGAGAAGAACCCCTCAAGCAAGCAAATGGAAAGGAAAATCTTCCACCTGGTACAGAAATCATTTCCATGGCCACTGTTGTGCATGCAATAATTTTGGACATAAATATGTTGAATGTAAAATGTATTCAAGAAGGGGAACAAATTATTATACATCAGCTCAAATGTACTTTGAAAAAATAAGATGTTATGTATGCCTCAAGCTTGGCCACAAAGCAAAGGACTGTAAACTTCCATATATACTAAAGAACTCTAGACAGATGATGGAAACAAATAAAATCAAACAAAAATATGAATTTAAAAGAAGTGCAGACATTATGAAGAACCCCAATAAAGTATGGAAAGAAAAGAGAAAGGGGGAGCCTATTATCTCAATAACATAATGAATCCTCCATAGTCTCAGGGGGAGCTACTATAGAAAACAAAACAAATATCCAACCAGTGATAAATATGAAGCAACATCTCAGGGGGAGAGCATTTCATAAATAGTCCCCTTAAAAGTAGTCTAAGAAGAGCTCCTTGGAATAAGGACAACTATAAGATCAAGAATGCACAGGACAATTTTCTCCAACAGAGAACTATAGAGGAAGAAGAACACCTGAAGCACACAATAGCCAACAGGTTGATGGAAGGAGAGAAAGCAGCAAGAAGCCTTGGGATTAGGGGAAACATTAGCAATGAACATGTAAGCTAAGAAGACTTCAGCACATTAAAGTGATGATCACACTGTGCCTCTTACTACTAGAATTAACAATTAATCACATTAAGAAGAATGAGTATGAAAAGAGTCTATTATCTTTATGTCAGTACATCAGTGATCTATGAAAAGTCCCCTTGAAGGAATGAAGTCAAATGAGTGACAAATATCTGAGTAATTAGCCCATGAAGATTCAGAATAAAGAAATTGAAGATGTCTACCCAAAGATCATTATCTTAAGACAATTGAATTGTACTTAAAGAAACAATGATTCTGGTGCAATCTTAGAAAGTAAAATGCAATGACATTCCCTTGAACATAATGAAAAAATAAGCAAATCATTAAATATGCCAAGATTAAATTTTAGGATATTGATGACTATTGGTATGAATAGTGGAACTCATGAAGGATGCCTTAACATTGGGTTCGTGAACAAGCTGAAGTGAAAGAAGTATTAATGGTACTTGGTAAAAACAACATGCCTATCAACAGAATATCAAGTGTTATCATGGAACAGCAATGTGGTACAGGTCCTCAGGATCAAAGCTTATGGTAAGAGTACATCCAGCATAAAAGGGTAAATGAAAAGGCTAAAGGATCAGTATTTTGTTTACTCTTGAAACATGATATTGAGCATTGAAACAATATTTCTTTTGGATGCCTTCCTGAAGTCAGTACATATACATATCAAGCCTCTTCTCTCAAGATCATTCATAACACCGTGTGAAATCTATTTGCTATTAAAACATCTTGAATATTTTTTATAGAAAGTTAAAGTATCAAAATTATGAAGGACTAATTGGGTCAGTTGAAGCTCAAAACTCTGTCTTTCAATAACCAAGAACATACTTCAGTAGAAATAATTTGTTGACATCTCACCATTGAAAAGAGGTTGATCACTGACATACATACCCCCATATTTCATAAATAAAAGTGCATGGTTGATAAGTGAGAACGACCAATACATTGAATGCATACTACCTCAAAGTTTTTTTGTGAAAGTTGATTATACAAGCAATAAAGGCATTTGATTTCTTAGATCAAATTCTAGTTAATTCATTGATCACATCAGTAACAAGGACCTGCAGCTATTAAGTGTAATATCATTATCAACATCCTAGCTCATATCATCATCAACAGGCAAGAAACGTGAACCACAGTTATAAAAGACATATTGGCATCATCACAATTGAATAGATGTTGTACTACAAAAGAAGATAGACTCCAACTATAACCTTCCTTAATAAATATGCATCGTAGATGAAGATTATAATATAGACGGAAGTATAGCTGAAGAAAGCTTGATAGGTCACATGGAGTATTTACAATCTTTAAGTTTTGATCCAATGATGCATTTGTGATTAGAAAAGGTTGATACAATATGTTCCACGAAGAGTCATTGTCATCACTTTCAGCCTTATACTAGTAAAAGGAGACTGTGCTTTGGATTGTGTCAATTTACAATAATCCACAAAGCGTTCCCTCAATAAGTCTTGTACACCTGTATAGAGCAGCATAATATAAAGTCAGAAGAAGAATGCCTAAACATATCTCAGAGAGATAAAATGAAAAGATAGAATCTACACTGAGAAATGTCCAATCCTTTGCCATTGATGTCAAAGGGGGAGGAAAAGTAGTAATAGAAGAAAGGGTCTTATAAAAGAAGCCAGGAAAAGAAATACTTGGAGGAAGCATTGGATTATCAGTGGATGTGTTGCCATCAATGCCAAAGGGGGAGACTGTTGGAAATGTTGTCATTGATGGCAAAGGAAATGCCAAAGGAGGAGCAAAACAACAACAAGGCAGCAGAGAGGTAGTAGAGGCAGCAAAAAGAGAAGCAAGCAGCAGTATCATTCAAGGAGAAGAGACAAGAAATTATTTGAATCAGAGTTGTCCAAAAGACAGAGTAGATTGTAAAATTCCTGAAAGGATAGATCCTCTAAGAAGAAAGTCGAAATGTGAGTTAGATCTTCAAAGTTTGTGAACATTTTAAACCCCGTGCAAAAAGGTAAAGTTATAATTCTGTGCATGATCGAGCAAACTGATATGGGTTCGTAAATAATGGTTTATATATGTATCAAGATTTGATGCACTCCAAAATGAATTGATTGCATACGATGTCATTCGATTCTACTCTAAGTATAGAGCATTTTGAGTTGGACGAGAATGTGCGATAGTTAAAATACACCAAGTCGAGTTCTATGTACTCACCATTGAAAGAGAAGGCGATGAATATTTACAACATGATGGAATATGAATGCAGTGAGGATGTAAAGGACTAGAACCTCGAAGCGGAATAGTTATATATAACAAAAGGAAGCAAAGAAGGCAGCGCTGAAGCAGAAAAAGGAAAAAGACAGCAGAACAGAGACAGACAAAAGAAAAAGTAAGCAGGGAAAAGGAGACAGGAGGAAGAACACTGCTAAAGTGTAACAGTCGAATATGGAGGTAGAAAAACGGTCGAGCAGTGGAGACAGAGGCAGCGAATACAGAGGCAGTGAAGCGGTCGAGCGGCAGAACCGTTATCACAGCAGTAAAGGCAGAGGCAGAGTTTTGGAGGCAGAGAAAGAGACGTTAGCATAGCAGAGGCACAGAAAATTCTGGAAATCGCTTAACCCCAGGCAGAAGGATACATAAAACAAATTCCGGGAATCATATAACCCAAAGCAGCAAAGTATATATATATACAAATCTCATTCTGGGAATCGTTACCCACGCAGGAGTATACATACAGTGCATTACATATTCGGCGCCTTATACACAAAGGTTCAAAGCATAATCTTAAATTATATGGAGCACTTTATTATCAGAACCCAAGTACCTTATATGGTGGGACCCTTCCCAATCGCATCAGATTTAAGCAAGGCATCGGAACATGCAACAGAAAGTTGCAATTGCGATTGAAGACCGGACCCGATGGGTGTATGAATTATGATTCAAATGTATTTGAAGTCCGGCATAATCGCATCGGATCAGTCTAATCGCCTCGGAGATTATAAGAGCATTGGAACATCACAACAGAAAATTGCGATTGCGATTAATCGCAATCGGAGCAGGAGTGGTCAGTAGCATCGGAGTATTCGAAGTCGCGATTGCGATCAATCACAATCGGAGAAATCGCAACAGTGATCAATCGCAATCGGAGAAATCGCGACAGTGACCAATCGCAATCGGAGTTAAAGCGGAGCATCGGGACATGCAAATGGAATTTGCGATTGCGATTAATCGTATCGCATCAGAGTAATCGCAATCGGAGCTTCGGAATATTGGAATGTTGGTACATTCAAATGGAAATTGCGATTGCGATCAATCGCAATCGGAAGAAGTCAAGTATAGCATAGGAAAGCGTGGCAAGTGGGCCCGGATATATGACATTCTATTGATTATAGTGGAAGTGGCAGTGTATATGTTAAAACTTTATATAAGCTCGCCAAGAATTGAAATTACAATATATATATATATATATAAGGCGCTGTTATAAAACGTTGTGGCGATTATATTGAAATATGCCGTGTGGTCTGTGGACCCACGAGCCTCGGCTCAAGGTGGAGGGTGATTCTTTATTTAAAACAATTGGGATGTATGTATGTTCCGCTTGCGGAACTTCCACATCAACAAGACACTTGCTGCGTGAAAAGAGCTGGAATTTGCCCAGATTTAACGCCAGCTATTACATATTTATATAAAAGGCACTGATATAAAAGGCACAGGTACACGTATGCAACACTTACACCACAACAGAGGAAAGAAGAGCAAACAGAGCTGAAAAGAGACAAAACACAGTCACAGAAAGGACAGACACAGTCAAAGAAAAGACATACGCACAGCAAGCCAAAAGAGGCTGAATGAGTGAGCTGGAGTTTTCATTATATGTGAATGTAAACATTGTAATTGAATTTTTTATTGTTTTTGATGCATTGGCAAGTCTCCGGAAGAGAACAAATATCCCACTGTAATGATAAATTGGTACCTACAGTTATGTTTTCTGAATGAGCAGATAAAAGAGATGAGAAGGCAGAAGGCAAAGAGACATGGCTGTTCATTTCGAATTCCCAGTACAATACAAACAACCATGAAGCTATTTTTGTATAAAACAGGTAATATCCAAGGGGAGAAGGTTACGAAAATTAGAGTGAGAGAAGAAGAGAGTGTGTAGCGGAATTGAAAAGAGTTGAAGAAAATAAGAAAGCTGCAAGAGGTTAGAGAGGTTGGAGAATGCAGAATTGAGGCAGAGAAGATAAGAAGAAGGAGGAGCAGAACGAGATGCTATGCAAAGTTAGAGAATGCAGAAATGAAGCAGTGAGACAGAGAAGAAGGAGGAGGAGCTAATAGTGAATTTGAGAAGATGCAGAAATGATATAAGGCAGATATGAAGACTGATACACAGCAGTGAAGATGATACAAAACAGCGCTGATATCCAAGGTAAATCAGCAAGTACTTTACTTTTGAAAGAGTAAGGAAGTTGGAGCTTCCCTATCAAGTTGTAGCTTGATAGATGTCAGTTGTAGCTGACTGAGGTAGGAGCCTCTTGTAGGTTGGTGCTAGGAAAATAGATGGGAGTTGGTGGTTCCACATCAACTTGTAGCTTGATAAAATGTCGATTGTAGTTGACCGGGGTTGGAGCCTCTTGTAGGTTGGTGCCTACGAGAATATTGATGGGAGTTGGAGCTTCCTTGCGAGAGGGAGTTGGATTGTAGAATTGAGGTTGGAGCCTCTTGTGGGTTGGTGCCTACAAAAAATCGGTGGTGACAGGGAGTTGGAGCTTGCCTTTGCATCACAACAATAATAAGATGTGGTTTTCTCCTTTATGGGTTTTCCCATATATCACGAGGTGTCTGTGAATGATGTTTATGTGTTGATATGGTGTACCTAATCTGCTTAATACTTGTTAAGGTTTCATACAAGTCTACTATTACATTATATTAATTACGTCACATTCTAAGATTACCTACATGTTGTTGAACATGAAATGACAGTAATTAAGTTAATGGTGTGCTTTAAAACCATGATTTTTGTTAAACTCGATTCACCCCCCCTCTCATTTTAACTATGGGTTCGTAAAGGAGGGTTCAAATGTAAAGGTCAATTAAAAGAGTCAATAGCTAGTGACGTCAACATGATGTCATACAACTGAAAAATTCAATCATGTGGAAGTGAATATTGTCATATCCCCCTCGATCAATCATTTATCGTATGTGTTCTCCAAGCCAACCATAGAACCCAATGGACGATTTTGATGGGCATGAGATTAAGGTGATGTCAGCCCAATAAGAATCATATGGAAAGAAAGGATATGGTTGATTTAATAAGCCAAAAAATACTAGAAAGGTCCCATTAGGGAGGTTAATTAAGAAATCTCTTTCCCCTATCTCTGCTAGGAGGCTCGAGGAGAATTTTTGACGATGGAAACCCATAGGTTAAGGTATTATTCATTGAGTCATGATTTCACACTGTAGGCTAAAAATTTTGGCTAATAAAAGGAATATACATTGAGTATAAAATTTGTATTTTGGGGAGGCATTATGGCACTATCAAATCCATGGTAATTTAATTTTAATATCTCACACTACCATTATAGTGTTATGGTGGTTGGGAAATGGAATAGCACATAATATATTCTGGTGAAGGAAGGAATGATGGCTAAGTGAAGGCTCACGAAAGTGTATAATGAAAACCTAGTAATATGGAAGGATGATGATGTGGTGCATGAAGATGGAAGAGATCTTTGTGATGTTTGAGAAAATTTATATTGCTCTTCCAGCCTCTACACAAGACAACAAAGAGACCAGAAAATGTAATAGCATGGTATCAAAGCTTGAAAATTATTTGCGCCATTTCATGAGGAAAATAGGTGCATGATAGAGGAATATAGAAGTGGAGGGGATTGGCAGAAGGTGACCCAAGGTTCATTTAATTATGAGGACTCAGTGGTAGAGAGGGGGTATATTTATTGTTCCAAAAATTGTCAGTGTGTTTTATTTTATTTAAATCAAGCACATGTCCTGTATTTCTTTAAATAACACAAGAGATTTTAAAGAATAGATTTTTTATTGGAGATATAAATGAGGAAAATTTTAATTTTAATGAAACATGTATGTGTTTCATAACACCTAAACCATTCCTCATCATAAAGGTATGTGTCACCTCTAATCCAGCAAGGTGTCTTCTACTATGATGTCATCTTTATTCTCAATTAGTATGATAGGTCCAACTCCTTCCAGATAAACTCCAACATTCTCTCTTTATTTCATATCAATAATAATTCCTATAATGTGAGTTAGTTTCCCTAATATTTTTGTGTCACTTGCACTCGAAACTATATTACAAATGTATAAAAATATTTGGTAAAATTGTAAATATTAAAAATGTGTAAGCATATAAAAAAATTCTTACTCATCATCACAACATAAAGTATGAAAAAATATGTTGTTGGAGAACAATAGGCTCCCTAAGAAACACATCTAGATCATCCTCCTTATTCATATTTTTCATAGCTTTGATGAATGCTTTATTACAAGTCCTTCTAACCTTGGTATTGCCAAATTAAACAATAAATTCACATAAGTTTTACATTCACATAGGCACCTTCATTTTTTTCAATATTTAGCCTTGTGGATGTGAGAAAAATTTTCGAGGTCTCTAACAATATATATTTGGTCACCTACACTCCCATATGCATCTTGATTTATGTGCCATGTTCGTAAGGCATGAGTTGAATTTTGTACCCACAACACATATCCAGGGACATTTGGATAACATGATAAGTTTCTCCTATTATTAAGAAAAAGGAAAACTTTAGAATATAAGTTGGTGGTTATCTTAATAAGTATAAGGTTGGAATGGATATTTTAATGTGGGATGTTAGGTATCACCTCCATTATGCCCTAACAAAATTTGGATTCTCTGTAAGCACTCAAATCTGGCTACCTATCCCAACACAATTTTCCCTTAGCTGGACCCAAGGTGTATGTGAAGGACACACTCGTCCATATTCTGGATGTATTTTTTTGATATTGGAGCAGTATCCAGGATCATCATCACGATGCATGGCAAGCCTCTCAATGTCTACTCCATTCCCAATAGTGATATAGTCAAGGTTGCATGGATCCAACCCATACTTGTAAAAAAATTTCATTCTCTCGTATGCATTCACCTATAGTGTGATACATAAGGTTCAGGAGCTTCAAAGAACATATAAGATAATCTAATAAATTTTCAATGTGTTTTTGTTCATATTGGTAGAGAATAAGAGAAATGAAAAACTACTCTAAGTTTTGGGTTTTCTTGGCTGCAATTTGGACAATTATTTTGGTTATTTAAAATGTATTTTTGTCTCATATTAATGGATTTAGGAGGCTGTAAAACTCTTACAGCACCTACATTGTGCACATTACAAAACTCAACCTATAATTTTAACAAATATCTGCTAAATTTCAAACAAAATTATCATAAAATTAGAAAATAATTGGAATACTTAGACCACATCCATGCGTTAATGGTCCCTTACATTTCCATAAAAATAAATGTCCACTCCATACTGGTAAAGCAAGTATTCCATATTTTGACTCATACATTCTAATTCCTAGTAATGGTTTTTGTAATTATTATATCAAGAGCTATGCCATTTAGCCATGGAGTAACACTTCGATACACATGAATCAGATCTCTCTTCAGCCATTTATACTGCTCTAATGTTAAGAATCATATCTCTCTTTAGCCACTTATATTTCTCTATTTTTAATAATTAGTGAATGGTAATATTATCAAAAAGTCAATGGAGTATAACATCAAATAACTTATTCATCCTGTTATAGTTAGTATATGATGCGAGAATCACAAGAGTATTCCTCGGGTCTTAAAAGAGTAATAGAGATTATTGTAGTATCCAAATTACTTACTTGGAATGTGAATCTGGCATTGTAAGATTAAAATTGGATGCATCCCCCTTTTGTTTCTACGTCATGATTTCCTACCAATACCATCATAGGCACACATGAAACCAGTGATTCCATGAACCTTAAAACAAATTAAAATTTAAAATGAATAATAGACCTTAGGTTTTGATGAAATGAAAATCAACAAATTGAAAGGCATCTATCTTCCCTATGCATCCCAGCAAGGCTGATACGTTTGATAGAATATACCATTAGGAAATGCGCACTTAAAGCAGGCCATAGATTTATCACCAATGGTAATATAATTTGAGGGACATACTTATTTGGGCCTAGAGAAGGCAGAGTGACAAATTCATGCTCTTCGCTCAATGAAGATAAGGATTTTTCTCCACATATATAATATTATCTAGTGTTTTGAAGGATATCTTTCAAATAAAAAATGGCCTTTTCAATTAAAAATTAAATTCATGGAATGACTACCAATGCATTGCAACGATCTCACGTTGAGAAAAATTCTCCCATAATTCAGAAAAGTAAAACATGACTACACTTTTTGAAACTCCAACATAAGTAAATTGTTACCATATTTATGTATGTGATAAACATTGTTACATGTTTGGCTATAGATAAGAGATTTACCTTACTCTTTCAATAAGTGTATACCACTTTTAGGTCCATAATACACTTCACTCCCAATCGAGTAAGGATCCAATGGAGTTACCTTGGGTCTGATCTAAGCATCGCCAACATAACATTATTTAACCCTTAAACTCAACATATGAAAATGAATTTCTCAACATGAAAATATTTAGGAGAAATAATTATTTTTTAAACTATCCAATGGTATATGAATGAATGATACTAAGGTCGAGAAAAATGCATACCTGTTACCCAAGAAACCCACATAGATTGAGGGGTAATTCAAAGAGCAAGAATTATTTGCAAGAAGAAACTCCCTTGATGAGGGAAGGTTCGTTGTTGGGAAAATAATTTCTTCCATTGTGCAGAGTGGGATCCAGGGGCATAGTCCTGGCTTAAATGAGCCTCGCAATGTTGTAGGAATGGACAATGATCCTATCAGAAACACACTTGACATAATATAAAACAAAATGAAAAGATGCAACCCCATCGTTTCAGCATCTACTTGCAGCCCTCAACTCTTTCCCATCCATATGATTTTCTTTTTATTCTTGGGATAGATATGCATATAAATAGAAGTAGGGATTTTATGTTCCTTATTGCTCATGGTACCCAACATTACTTTGTGAGTTTATTAATCCATTCTGGAAATTTCAATGTTACATTTACACATCCTACCTTATAACCTAATTGATGGACTTCCTTGATTCCCTCATTTTGAATTGTCCCCACCCTCACCCCGCATGGAAAATAAAGAGACTGCCCTGTGAAAAATATATGGAATGGTACTTCATGGCCTTCCTCGATCCATCATTTGGGATTCTCCCCACCCTCACCTTGTGAGAAATGTAGAGACTTTCATGTGAGAAATACAGAGACTAGTACTTGAAGGCCTTCATCGATTCCATCATTTTGGATTCTCATAGCTCTCGCCATGTGAGAAGGACATAAAATACCCTGTGAGAAATACAGAGACAGGTACTCAGCAAGAAGTTGTAGATATTTCCATCTCTGCAAGCTCTACTTAACAGTTTTGAACCCTAGCTAGTTAGGTTAACAAATTATTCAAAAAGTTGCACTGGAAATTGAATGCTCTGCGAAAATAATAATTTCCTCCTTTGTTTCATTAACATATTTCTCCTTCTTTGGCATCTTTCTCCTACTCAACAGTCATTAGAGAAATTCTGAGTTCTAAAATGGGCCTCCTAAGAAAAATGTACAACCAAAATAAACTTTATAAGAACCAATAGGATTCAATATGATGATGTCAACCATGGGGGATGAGTCACCATTTTTGGGGTAAAAAAGTAAAAATAATTTTCAAATTGTATTTTCAACTTATCTGCATAAGGTTTTACTCAAATTTAGAGTGGGAGTACTCATTGGTGCAAATTTTAACTCCTCATACAAGGAGTACCCATGTTGCATACCTTCAATTGACCCTGCTACAGAGAAAATGAGAAATACATGAAAAAACGTGATTGCAATCACATTTTTCATTTATTTCACATTTTTCTTGTAGCAGGGTACATCAGAAGTATGCAACATGGGTTATATTTGGATGAGAAATTAAATTTTTCATCCAACAAGTTTTCATGCTCGAAATTTGAGTAAACCCATAAGAAGATAAGTTGAAAATACGAGTTGAAAGAGTAGTTTTTAATTTTTTCCCTCTACAATTTGATGATGTAATATAATATTATTTTATTATTTCCACTATTATTTTATAACTTCCTTAGGATGCCCATCTTATACCTCAAAATTCCCGTAATGAGCATTGTTATCCATAGCCGAGCATTCTCACCTACTTATCCAACTAGCGGACCTATGCTCTATCATGACATATACTCCTCCTGCCATGACAATGTGAACCTCATACGAAAAGTTTAGAAAAAAATATGACCTCATATCAAAAATCTAGTAACATATGACCTCAAAATTTTAATTTTAAGACGATTATGTTTTTCAACGAAAATTTTAAGATGAAATCAAGTTTAAGACAATTAAATGTTTAGCATGAAAATAGGTTTTCACATAAAAAAATGCTTGAGATGATTTTAAATGTTTAAGATAAAATATTTATTTTTTCTTAGAAAAACATATTAAAAAAAAATTCTTAGTAGTTTCAAGCTTTTTATTAACCATTTGGCTTAATTTGTCTTAAGATAATTTTGGTTCTCAAATCTTTGGAGGCATCATCCATACACCCGTAGTGAATGAGGATACAAGTAATATGAAAACAATATCCATCACCAGTTCCGACCTCTTGATTTTTGGTGTTTGGAATCGATTTTCAGTAGTCCCACCCGTGTTCTAATAAAATGGAAAAATTATATAGGATTGTTAATTTTGGTCAATTGTGATAACGTTTTAATAAACAAGATCAAAAAATTCACATCTTTGATATTATTATTTTTTAAATGCTTCACAATGGTACAATTTATTATATATTTAATTTAGTATCCTTGGTCATCGTCTTCAGTCCATTGAAATTATGGACATTAGATTACATAGTAAAAAATTTTCATACTTTGTGGACCTTTTATGATAGTATGGAATTTTATCATAAGAATATACCAAAACCTCATATTGGAGAGTGCAAGATATGGGCATAGTTGGATAAAGTCCAAATGGAAAATTAGAAGTGCCTTTGAATATTATATTCTAGGATAAATGAATCTTAACCATAGCTCAATGGTTAAATCTTATCTTCATTCATTCTTACTTCAGAGAATACATTTCAAGATAATTTTCATTGCTTTTTGTTGGTTAACTTTGATGGAATTGGGAATTGCTAAGATACATTTAGATGATCGGACAAAAGGAAAAGTGCTTTGTAGTATCATTTGGGTTATACCTATTTCTTCATGTAGAGAAGAAAGTATAAATCTACATTCAAATGAGAACTCCACCAAGCTACAATTTGGATAGAGAATGTCATATCAGCTACACATGAGCCCATGGATGTAACAATTGATTAAATCCTATTGAATATTTAATGTAATATGAGATGCATTATAATAAAAAAAAATGGAACATCCAACACCATGGTTAAAATTCCTTTCTCTACATGGAATAATACTTTAGAATTATGAAAACTTTTTTCAATCAACCATTATATTTCACGAAATTCCTCAAGAACAGTTGCATAAATACCATCCCAAGAAAATTTTGGTTATAATTTTTTTTTACCAAAACACAATAGTGTAATGAGGATAAAACCCTCACTTCATTGTTAACTCATGCCACATCCAAACTTTAAAGAATGAGAGAAAAGCCACTGATGATTTTGGGTGTGTACCATATAATAATATAGTTATTTTTAGAATAACATATTTAGTTTCTCTATATGTTTTTAGTTTTAAATAGTGCATATGATATCTTGGGAAAATTATATAAATTTGGGTCACAACATTGTTCGATCACAAATGCAAACTAAAAGAGTTTCAAAATGAAATAAATTTCATAGCTTTCACAAATATTTATGCTTATTACTTCATCTCATAATTGAAATATCACAAGAAAACTTGACACATATGTATCTAACTTGGGGCAAGAAGAAATAAAGAAATTGCTTTAGCCAAGACTAAAAAAAAGGAACAATATATTATGAATATAGTACCAATGCCAACATCATTCCACAACCTGGTAATTAGGTATTTTGGATGAATTATGAAAGAAGGAAATAGAACTTGGTAATTGGGTCTTTTGGATGAATTATGAAAGAAGGAACTACCGAAGTACGTTGGTCAATTGGAGGTGTAACAAGGACCATACTTTTTGTTAATGGCACCAAAACTGCCATTGAAAGCACATCTAAGGGAAACCAATATACCATGGGGAAAGAAATGATCCATATTGCATATAGTTAATATGTCCATGATCCAGGTGGATATTGGTGGCCTCCCACCTAGTAGATTTGGACCTGCACCATTAATTATTTCAGTCTTCACTGTCAGCACAACTTACTATTTTTAGTAGGTTTTTGGGTCCTGCATTCTCGAAACCGTTTTGGGGACCTAATGATCCAGGTGGATATTGGTGGCCACCCACCGATTCCATTTGAACCCACACCATCATTTCTTTCAGTTTGTAAGTTTCAACACAACTTACTATTTTTAGCATTTTTTTTGGGTCCTGAACTTCCGAAGCTATTTTGAGGCCCTAAATGACGCTTTTTGGGGCCCTCGGGTAGATATTTCTAACGATATATTGAGAGCGTCAAATGGATATCAGATGCCAAAGTTACATCTGCGGGAAGTTGAAATACCAATTTACCCAAACAACACCCCATATTTGGCACTTCATTTCCTAGGGTCAAGTTTTTGAACATTTTGGATTTTACATTGTTTCTCAACAATAAATAAGCCTTCGAGCCTCATTGTAACATAGTTCAGTGGCTGGTAGCCGACACATATCTTCTCAGAGATACGCTACTAGTGCCCTAGCTCGCTTGTTCCCATCATGTATGCTGTAATATTCCTAAATTAGCTTACAGCTAATAGGAATATTAATTTTTCTTTTGAAATCTAGATGCATGAATAATTGAGCAAGGAGGCTCATAATTTGCTCAAGTATGAATAAAAATCCCTCCTAGTGTGAAAAGGGATCATGAAATAACTAGTTCAAGCATCCACATGTGTGAGGAAGGTCTAAGATATGTGGAAAAGGTCAAGTTTGACCAAGTCAACATGATTTATTCTCAAAGAAGTGGATCCTAAATAAAGCTAGCTCATTTTGAATAGATATCAATCCAACTAGACAAAATGAAGGCACCTAAAGTGTGAAAAGGGACAGGGCATGAATATTCAGTCAAGGTTGACTAAGTCAACAAAGATGTCTAGATACATTGAACCATCTCGATGGACAGCGCAGTTTTTGTGGAGGAGCCTTTGCATGGAAGCAACCTCACAATGGGTGGGACCCTTGGTGAGAGAGCTCATCAATTATATAATGAAGGATATGGAAAGCATATGGAAATATTGGAGATTATATTTTTATGTGGTCTACTTAGACTTCCTGTATACTTGGTTTTTTAGCTAAGTTTTTTCACTGCATAGTGCAAGGGTTTTCCTGGGTGGGGATTCCCTACTCTTTCTTGGAGATCTTATTGGAGAAATATAAGAGGAGACTTCTGATCTGAATTTTACACTACCTAGTGTTGGGCCAAGCACTTACCTTCATCAAAAATTTAGTCCCTTCAGAAAACTGCGTTATTTCTTAAGGTGTGCAGTGGGAGGGGTGAAAACCCCATTTTGAGGAGCTAGTTTCCCAAGAGGAGGATCACCATTTCTTTGGGGAGGCTAGAGGAAGAATCTACATCAATTTATTTTCATTTTCAGCCATATTTATCCAGAGCTTCAACCATACAGCATGATTCAGCCACATATCTACAACAACTTTCTCTTGTATATCTTTTCTGTCAAGAAACCCTTGCCGGGACTTCTTGGATCTGTATAAAAGAGATTAGATCTATGTTTTTATGCCTCATTGAGTAATATAATAAGAATATCAGTTATATTTCTATATTTTCTGAGTTTAACCTCTATTAGACAGTGCAGTCTCTTATGTAGTAGCTCCGATATTTTGCAGTCTTGGGGTTTTGTCAATTTTTAGATGTTTTGAGCATGGGAGGCATGTTTAACTAAGTTAAAGGCATTTTTTTTTTAAATATTTTGCATGCATATCATATATTTTATATTATAAGGGACACAACTATTATAACTCAATATTCAGAAAATGACGCTTTTGGGGCCAAAAATGTTGCTTTTCCCCACTTTGTGACATTGTAAAAAGGCATAGTTTTTTGCTGTGATTGTTCTATGGAATTTTTTTATTTAAATAAACTCTATGTATTGATCACTTGCTGCTCTCCAAATTTGGAATACCTTAGGGTATTCTTATTGTTGTAGAAAATTCCAGATTTGGGATATTACAGTAGTATCAGAGCAACAATCTTGGCTCAGCCTGTGAGCTTCAAGCATTATGGAGTCTTCTCATGGGGAGGAGGAGATTTGAAAAATAAACCAGAGCAAACCCTTGTTCTCTGGAGAAAGGAGGTTCTCAAAACTTCTCTTGACAAATCTGTAGGGCAAAAGTAATGGCATAAAAGAAATGAGGAGGGAAACACATGGAGATCCCTCAACAAAATCTATACAAGAGGAACATTCTAAGTCCTCATATTTTGGATATGAGAACTCAGCCATATCATCTTATCTACCACATTCTATCAGAAATTTCTTCATGAAGAGGAAGAAAGGAGATGTGCCAAAGAAAGATACTCTTGGTGATTATTTGCAGTAATATGAATCTCAATCTGAGGAGTTCAAAGATCACTTGAATTTCCAAGGGTTTTTCCAAATGAAGGAGGATAAGAGAACAAGGAGAAAGAAGCAGGGTGAGGGTAGATTCTTTCTATCCATTTTTGATGGATCACCTCTATGTTTCACTAGGGCTTGGGTGAAGGAGCTAGACACCTTTTTCAGCAACATCAAGTTTCAGAATTTGAAGCCATCAAAGTAGCAGCGCTGCATTTTGAGGGTAAGGCCTATGCTTGGTGGTTATTTGAATAATTTTCCTTAAAGAATTCAAATACATATACTTATGCAAGTTTCATTAAGATATTAGTAGAGAGGTTTGATGGAATTTCATGTGAAACATCTTCTATTAAAACTATCAAACCATATCAAACAAAGCTTTTGCATGAGTTGGGAGGGTCTATAAATCCAACTCCGTTTATGAAAACCAATGAAGAGGAGGTGAGCTTGTTTGATACTTTTCCAAGGGCAAGATCTCCTTTGGATGAAGGGCTTTCTTCTCAAAAGGAAGACTTGAAGATTCCTTCTTCAAAAGAGGACCAAGATCTAAGGTCTCTTGTTGAAGGTAGTTGATCATTATTTAACATGAGTCATTTTTTAATTAAGCCTTGAGAAGCCATGTATCGAATATTATGACATGTTGTGAAAATTTTAAGGGTTGGTCAAAGAGAAACGATATAAGATAAGTCACGTGCCTAAAAATCGAAGCATATGCACGAAAAAATTCCAAACCAAGAAAAAGGGCAAAGGTATGGTGCAAAGGACACAAAACAAAATTATTAAAAAGCTTGCCGCATCCACAATACGCACGCAAGGGAACTCTTCATATGGGAATTTCCGCGGGGGTCAAGAAGCAGAAGGGGGAAGAAACCCACACCCCCGCGGAATTAAGGTGACATGCTACGAGGTGGACCCGAGGTAAAGATGATGTGGCGGAGAAAATCACAGGCAAGAGTGAGGTGGCAGAGTGAAGTGCGGGCCCCAGAGACCTATACGTTGTGTATTTAACCAGCCTTACGAAGGATATTCTTCAAGAACCGGATGGCTTATGCAGCAGAAAGGTAAGGTAAGTTTCTAGGTGAGCTAGTACCGAGGCCCGTGGCAGTATTAAACCCGGCACGCGGTGTTCACTTGCTTCTAGATGACACCCAATCCCTACACGCCGCGTGCTCCACTGTCAATGTCCTTACGACACTCCCCCCCGTTTATTTCACCTCTCCGCCTTTTACCTCAGAACTCCCAGTCTTAGATGACAGTCCTCCCGTATTTTACTGCAGTAAAATTCGTAGGTTTTCCGGCTATGGTATAAACTAAGTGGGAGCTAGTTCCAAGGTCTACCCAGTAACTATCAACACCCCCGTGTCGTTTTCCCGAGCAGATTTCCCTACTGCACAGGTACTCTGTCCCTCATATTCCCTCTGCTTTCCTTTCATTTTTAAAAAAGTTTTATATGTCATTCATGGGAAGGGGCACACCCAAGAAAAGTAAACCAGAGACTCCTCAGGTCCGTGAAACCAGAAACCCTCCCGGGTTCGAGCCTTTCATCGACCTGCAAGCCAAAATATGTGATCCCCAATACCCTTTTCCCATCAGCAGTATAAAACCCGAGCTTTTTAGGCGACATTTCGAAAATAGGGATCGATATCGGGTGGTTGTATCAGGTTTATATCATCAGATTACCCCCCCAGTCTACCCGGTGGTCAATTTTATTTGCTGGCTTAGAGATGCTTACGACGAGCGTCGAGGCACGTTTACCTCTGCTCAGGGGAATAAGATTTTTTCTCTTTCCCCAGTCATTATCAGACAAGCCCTCCACTTTCCCACCAGCGCCACCTATACCAGTTTCAGTGAAGTGGCTTTAACCTCCCAGTTCACCAAATTGCCATGGGAGCACCAAAACGACTTCATTTCCTCTATAACCAGCAACCAAGCTACGTCTCTTCCTGCTGCAGAACCTTTCCCATTGAGTCTATTCAAAGAAGAAGTGCAGCCCATCCTTGCCCTCATCGCGGGTCTTTTAGGTGTAGGCAGTTTGGGGGAAGTTTCCAGGATATGTGTTTATTTCTTGTGGTTAATGTCTCAAAAGGGGGTAGTTCTGGATTTCCCTGGCTTCTTGGCTGCCAACATTCAGACCCAGTTCCAAGAGCTTTCAGAAACTGGTCACTTCCATTTTTGTTCGATGGTCTTCTACCTTTTCTTATATCAGCATGCTGACAGGTTCAAGGGTTTGGGCTTAGATAGGGTATACGATTTCAATTCTCAACCCCGACCTGTTTTTGACTGGAACTTTGCAGTACGCCAATTTCCAAATGGGGTAGGTTATTCCAGGTTCCTAAATGAGTTCATGCCTATTGTCTATACTATCATCCATGATTCACCCTCACCTAGGGTTTTTCCTGAAATGAAGAGCTGGCTACAAGCTAGTAAAACCCAGAGCATCGTGGATTGGTATATATTTGACAATTACATTGAAATTCAAGTCTATGGAGCCGAATTTCCCCCTTACCAGCTACCTGTATTTCCTGCTCGACGAGTTTATGCTCTGGAGTATATTCGGCAGACTCTCAAGTATGACCAACTCCACTTTGTCCCTGCAAAGAAAGGTTTCATCCTGAGACTCCCTATCACTATTGGCCCGTTTATTGTGAATTCAAGACACGCCCTTCCCATTGTTGAGAAGCTGTTGCAAGGCATGGACCTAAGATAGGGGAAGACTTGGCTCTATGATCCTCGGGAGATTATCTCAAACACAAGAAAGAGGAACAAATCCACTCCTTATGCACATGAATCAAGACCGTTTATAGAGTGGAGGGCTAACCTTGAAACTTGGCCTTTGATTTCGTAGATGGAGACAGATTCATCTGCCATAGGGGAAGGAGAAGACGTCAATAGAGGCCAAGAAGAAGAAGAATTGGGTCCCTCAGGAGCAGGTTCTCCCCTTCGCAAAAAGCAGAAAATAGTCTCAAGCGAGGAATAAGTCATAGGGGAAGAACAGCCGCTTGAGCCGTTTACACCATATGGCCAACCCGACAGGAGAAAAGCTAGGATCAAAGTGCTGAGAGACAATGTTACCTCCTTCGACTTCTCTGAAGTCTCACAGGCCATCGGAGATTATACCTCACCAGTTGTAATTGAAAGGACCCTGAAAAATAGAACGATCAGGGATAAGTACAAGGCCAAGCTGGAAGGTTATGTAGAAAAATATCACACCAGGGTTTCAACTTCCATGAATGTGGACACAAAACACCTGGTATTGTCTATGGCTGAGGCCATCTTGGATCCTGATGTAGGTACCACTAGTTACAGGGTGCTGGAGTATGCAATTGACATGGCCAAGGTACCAGCACCCAACAAATGTAACCTATTTCAGGTGGTGGGTGATATGTTGAAGGACAAGGTAATGCGGGTCACTATTGCACTGAGAAAATTGGAGAAAAAGCATGAGCATGTGAGGGTGACCCTAAATAAGGAACATGCCAATTCCCGTGCTCTTTCAAATCAAGTGCGCAGTCTCACAGAGTCGATCAAAGGAAAGGAAATTGGAGACTCGAATCTACAGCGCTATGTGATTGAGAAATTGCAGAAGGAGGTCGCGTCTCTGAAACGCAAGGTAAGCATACCAGCATCTCACCATGTGCAAACGGCTAAATTGGCGCAAGCAAAGAAAGAAAAAGAAGAATTGGATGACACACTGGCAAAGGAGAAAGAGGAAAAAGAAAAAATGGCGGAAACAATCGCCACTCTTCAGAGGAGGCTGACGAAGCTGCAGACTACCTGGGACACACACAGCTGTGTGCCAACTACAACCCCACCAGAGACTAGTTCGATGTTCGAGTAGCTGACCACAATGAAAGCTACAAATGATATACTGGAAAAGTAGGCATCCACCGCGAGGCAGAGAATCACCGAGTTGGAAACCTCCTTGGCTGAGAATACCAGAAAAATAGAGACACTGCAGAAGGAGATTGAACAGGAGAAGAAGGCAAGAGCCGACCAGCAGAAGACCATCAATGATCTCAATAGCCTCCTGAAAGGTAACATCACCCTCACGGATGGAAGAAGAATAATTTGGTCAGAGATCATTTCGGCTGTAACAGAGCAGTGGGAGTTCCTGAAAGTCATCGAGGAAATAAAATCTTCTGTACTCTATCTCAGGAGGAAGTTTCAGGAGGGAGATCTCAACTTGTCCAACAGAGCCCAGCACGCCAGGGGATATGTTTCTTTCTTGAAAGGGTTGAGATCTAGTGAGGTGGAGTAGCATGGCATAGCGAGTCGGTTTAAGGAAGCCGTCGAATGTTAGAAGATTATTGATAAGGATTCGGCCCGTGTTATAGCTTCGAGTGCCCTACAACAGTTGGCAGCCAGCGTGGACCGGTTCGATGCAGTTTGGGCCGAGATCACAACGGTAGGACTTCCGTCATGCTGATACCCTACCACTCCTTCCATGCTATGATCATTACCAGAATATGAAGCACGTCTCCAGGAAGAAAGGGACCGGATGGACATCTTGTCAGATAAAACCGCTCGGTTAAAAGCAGAGACAATTGTTTCATCGCTCTGCCCAGAATTCGTTCTCCTACATCTGATAAAACATAAGATCCCCACTGAGGCAAATCTAAATTATCTCACTGAGGCCTTCATCAAGGTGGAAGGATTCGCAGCAATGCCTGAACCTTCAGCGGACAGTCAACAGAGGTGCACCGAGTTTGCCAGCCAGATCGCCAGCTTGTCTGCAAATGTTTCGCCACCAGTGTCAGCGACCACCTCAACCCCTTCTCGTCAATGAAATATTGTTAATTCATGATTCGGCCCTAGTGGCCTTTTTACTTTTACTTTATTTAGTTATTTTCAAGTTTCAGGTGGAATTTATATTTCACCCCAGTATTTTACTTTCTGCCAAGACTGTTGTTTAATATTTTGTTTCAAAACGGCCAAGTGCCTAACTACAAATGATGAGAGGCCTTTATTCCTCATCATAAGTTTTGGTTATTTTGATAAGGACCTTTAACAAAAAAATTTCATGCGAGGAAGATATTTTTCCAAAAAATATCTTCTCGCTCATGTATGGAGGTTTCTATATAAGCAAGATTAGAAGAGAAAAATTGGTTCCAGATTTTCAAAATAATTTTGCTTTGTAAGAATTGTTGTATGCTTGTTGTGAAAATCTTAATAGAAATGCGAAGAGCCCGTTGGGTTTCAGCAAGAAGAAGTTTTACTCTATGTGAGGATTCTAGTCTAAGTGTTCTATAGTGTGTAACTCTGTCTTATGTGATATCGTTTTACTGTTTATTTCTCTGTTTCCACTTCCTTATATCATGTTCTGGAATGTGAGTGGCTCACTAGCTTTTGGTATAAATTTATCACCATTTATACTTATACTGAGCTTGTCAAGCGCTTTAAATATAGCTCAGGCATGGTATGTTGTTTCACTTTTCACTTCACTCATTATTCCTCCATATTAAATACTGTGATATGTTATTCTTTCAAAACAATTGACATGTATGGATTCTTATCTTTTTAAGCCCATCTCATGTTCAAATATGTTTACGGAGTTCTCTCTCATTATTAGTTAATATCCTTCTGTATTTTCTACGTAGCAAACTTCATCTGATTTTTAAATCTCTGTAAAGAATTTTAGAATCTATCCCTCCTTAAAGAAAGTTGTCTTTAAGCTGTCTGACGCATCTATATTAAGGACTCATTCCTTGCCTCTGTGGCATCTCATTATTTTGCTGACTCTAAGAATATTCTGGTTCCATTTATATTACATTCCCTTGTGAAAATTGAAGTAGTAAAGAGCCTCATACTTTAAAAGTCTTGAATTATACCTTACGCTCCTTACTGCATAAGATGTCCTAGGCACTAGTCTTTTACATCTCAAGGCTGTCTCTAGGAGTGACAAATCCATACAAGGCACCACCTAGTGGAGAGGAGAAAGGGGAGCAAGAGAAAATAACACAACCAGCAACAAGGGCACCTCAAGCACCTCATGAAGAAGAATAAGGAGCACTTGTCTAAGAACAAAACTCTGCACTCTGCAGTGATTTCCAAAAGGTTTCACATAGAGCTTTTAAGAGTAACCCATGAGCAACCTTTACCATCATTGTCAAATGATGAGATCGGCGAAGAAAGGAGGAGTAAAAGAGGAGGAATGGAATCACAAGATGAAGAGCATGTACCCTTCTCTCAGCCTAAAGTTTGAAAGAAAAAGAAGGCAGGAGGACCTATGCAATAAAGGTAGGGGAAATTTCGTCCACCTACATTCACATCCTACTCTATGCCTTGATGTCTCTTCGCAAGGAGGAATTTCATAGGAAGACTCTCCCGATCTGGGAGGGGAAACTAAAGTGTTCTCTCAACTATATGCAAATATCAACCTATTTGTCTAAAGAGGTAACCTTGGAAGGAGTGAACACAAGGTCGAGAATCATTGATGGAAGGCTAGGCAAATTTTTGAAATTGACCTTGCTTTCCATTCATCTATTTGTGTTGGAGGGAATAGATTCGTAAATTTGTGGCTGACATGAGCATAGTATCAAAAGGCTATTCCCATAGCCTTAGAGCAAGAAAGGATACTGCAATATATAATGAAAATTTCTGAACATAACAAAAAAAGATAATTTCAATTTTGTATGCTGTGGAGAAACATTGTGGAAGTTTTTGAGAAAGAGAACCTTTCAAAGGGAGGGTGACTCTCCTAAACATCAATCTTGTCTTCGAGCAAGATCAGTCAGTAAGAGAGAGGCAAGAAAAGAAAGTTTGGAACACTCCAACATGTGACTTTGACACTGGCATGTCAAGGGGGAGAGTGATCATATGACAAATACATCATTTCATACTTCTACAACGTTATCAATGTTGGGAAGCCTAGACCCTTATTGGGAGTCCCAAATCTTGATGGAATATTCTAAGGACCTATTCACAGTAAGGTTCTTGATGGTAAAGAAATGGATGGAAAGTATAAAGTAGTTAATGGAATCATTTATGTTCATGATCAGATCTACTTAACTAAAGATTCCAAGCTCAAAAAAAAAAACTACTTAACACAACCTATGAGGTCTTGCTTTCGAACCCCACTAGTTTCATTATAACATATCATACTATCTTAGATGGATCCATGTGGGAAAATGTGAAGGAGGAGATGCACTCTCATATGAGTAAGTGCATGGATAATTTGTTGGTTGAGGAGGAACATAGCTCTTGGCAAGAGCTATCACTATCACCTCCTTTCATTGAGTGTGAGGGGGAGTTCATCCATGAGCTACCTTGTTGATTTAAAACAAGTGTATGATAAACATTGTATTGCTGAACCTCATGATGTATTTATTATATACTTGCATTTTCTTAACACTCATGTGCAGGTCTTGGCTCCAAGAGGGGGCACTTTTTCTGACAGGCTTCATGAGCCACTTTGGGCCATGAAAAATGGTGATGCTAGCCATTCCTTGAGAGGACTTGGAGAGGCGATGTACTCTTCATGGTATGATTCCTTAACACCAACCATCATACACCTTCTCCAAGCATGCAAGAAGGATGGGGTAGCAAACAAGTATTGGAAAGAATGCTTGTCATATCATATTCTATGGCAATTAGGAGGAAAATTGTGTTGGTTTCATATGAGGGACCATTTTCCTTCTCCCTTATTGTATATGGTAGCTAGCATGATCTTACTTATGATCCCACATGTTGAAGATGTTCTTATCTTTGTTGGGGGCATGGTTGGAGGAGAAGCACAGTTGTTGGTGTTATCACTATTAAAATTTTCTAAACTTGGTTAGTTTATACTTGCTCCTAAGTCATGGTATTAGATAGGGTTTGAGTAATTTTTATGTTTTATACGGTATAAGCCATAGGTTACAAGTCTCATTTCATCACCAAATAAAGTTCATAAACCTTTCTTTACTCTTTAGAAGTCTCATACCATGTTTTGAAAACCATATTTAAAAAAAAAATTGATTAAGCCACGAAACCACGTTTTCATAGCACATATAGTGTAAAAAACCTGTTTTGCGCTACGAAAATGCTTCTATTTTCGTAGCGAGCTACGAAACCACTGAAGCAACCTTTTTTCATTAAAAAACCATGTTTTTCTGCTTTTAGTAGTCTTTTTCCAGAAGGGTTATTGAGCCACTGAAAACTAATTTTGGAACACGGAAATATTTTTTTCTTCCTAACATACTAAAATACAAAAACCTCTTTCATTTTCTTCAAATTCATTATCAGGTGGGATAAATTGATGACTCAAATCGCACTACGAAAACAGCTGAAAGTCATTGAGAGAAAAACTTTGTTTTCTATTTTTAGTATTCAAATTAATGATCAATTTCTGGCCACAAGAAAGGGTATTTTGAAATTTTGAAGGAGTTGTTTCTTCGTAAAATATCCATCTACAATAACCTATCTCAATTTTCCCAAAAGTGTTACCAGTTGGGAGATACAAGGCTTTCTTTGAAGCCATATTTTCAGAAATTAGGAATTTTCAGTTTTATAGAGGTTGTTCAAAGACAGTTTCTGGGCAGTAGGAGAAGTATTTAAAAAAACCAAGATAGGTTTTTGTTCAAGACATCATGGTCTCCAAAACATTCCTTCAGTTTTTAAAAATAATTTTTTTATGAGGAGATAAAAGCTATGGCTCAACACCTATTTTTCATATAATGAAACAGTGAAGTAAGTGATAATCTCTTAATGCAGTTTTGTTGTGGAGGAGGACTTCATTTTTTGAAAAAATTTCAAGGATGACATATGTTGATTATTAAAGCCTATATACATCATATTAAAAGTGCAATAATTTTAAAAAAATAAGATTTTTGAAAAATTCTGTGTAAAAAGACATGCACAGCAGTTTCGTAGCACGCTACGAAACTGCTGTAGGTGCAGTTTTGAGTCTATTATAAGGGTTTCAAGAGATAAAAACATCTAGTTTTTGAGTGTTGATGCTACTAAAGGATGGAAAGGGTTCACAAATGAAGATCTAGGTGTCAAATAAAAATAAACTGGAGGTTTAAGAGATGTTTACAAAGATATATATTATGCGTTACGAAAACAGCTGATATTTTCGTAGCGCAGCCATATAGGCTCTCTTTATACTCCTTCAAGGGATTAATTTTTGTACAGGTGGAATGGAATGGTTATATGGAACTGATAACACATGTCACTTGTCTAAAAAGGTCGAAATTTCCAGCAAAAGTGTTGGAAGACAATCATGGAGGTAAGGGCTAAATTTCATCAACTATTTCCTCAACATGTTTTAGAAGTTTTAGTCCTGCTGTGTAACCAAACTCTCCAAAAAAATGAAGAAAAGATATAAACGCCTTAGAAATGAGCCACTTCGAGGGGGCAACCTCCAATACATTACATAAATGAAAAATTCTTGGATGATACAAATGAACAAAACCTCCTTCTATATATAGGAGTCCATGGGGCCATAATATAATCCTAGTGGGGCCACAATTTAATCCTAGCCGACCTAACAATAATAATGTAAGGGCACAATAATAACAATATGGGGGTTACAGGGGTACAATAATAACAATAAGGGGGGCTACACTAACATAATAAGGGAATACACTATTAATATAGGGACTTAACATGCCCCTCTCCTTCAAACAAGTGTTGTCCTCAACGCTTGATTATTTCTTGATGCTTCTGTATAAAATTCTCATCCTCCCATGTGGAATATTCTACAGGAAAGTTCTTCCACTTGCTAAGATACTCTGAAATTGATCGTACTTGTCGAGTTCTTGTTTTTGTGACTACTTCATAACTTCTTTCGATGTGATGTTGATATTCATGTTGTTTCATTAGATTCTGCACCAAAGTTAGGTTATCCTTTGAGAGTTGGAGAACTTGTTGTTGATGCTCGATGTCATCTTCCACTAATTTATCATCCATATTAGCTATTATTTTATCCTTCAAACCATCCAACTTAGCCTCCATTTCTTCTTTTAAACCATCTATGTTAGCTTCGGTTGCTCTTCGTAAGATCGAAATTTGTTGCACTTGGTACCGTAATTTTGATATCTCATACTGCAATTCTTCCACTTCATGCATCATAGTATAGATTTCTGAGGGCTTAATGGGTGTTGAATTCTTTTTAGGAGGCATTTCAGAATGAAATACTGAAATATATGCTCAATAGGCCCAAACCGATTTTTCAAACAAGATTTATGCACTGGGAAAACAATACGCTTGAGGAGCTCGATATTGAAATTGAATTATCTCTGTAATTGAAAATATTCAATATCTGAAATTCAGCCCTATAGTAGCCCTCTGAAGCTTCTTTCAAATTCCACAGGTCTGATCTAATTTGGATTCCCCAAGACAAAGTTGTGTCCAATCTCCCACAATGACCTAATTCTGGACTGGTTCAGTAGAGCAAACTTGTAGGACTTGCCACGTGTCACTGTTTCATCCTTTGTCTTTGAAATTGATAGCCAAGAAACTAAAGTCTGTGTACTTTCGACCACTGTTTACGGCACTCAAATCCACTACCCAGAGAGAGAGTTATTGAAATTTTCCCACGATCACCTCTTTGAGATGAAATTCAGGAGCCTGAAAAAGCACTACCTTCCACAGATCATATCTCCAAAAATATTGCGAACCAAGTTCTGAAATTTTTTGAAGAATTTCCTCAGGATTTCAGCTTCACACCATATGAATTTCAGACTCTGACCCTTCGTACAAAAAACTTTATAGCGCAAATGCCACGATGACCTGTTTATGAGCCTGAAAAACTACCTAACTTCCACAGATGATATCTCCTCAAATATTGCGAACCAAGATCTGAAATTTTTAGACAACCTTCCTCAAGATTTCAGCTTCGCACCCTAGAAATTTCAGCTTCTGAAGCTTCGTAGAAAAAAAGTTATAGCGAAAATTCCACGACGACCTGTTTGGAGCAGCGAAACCCTAGAATCCCAAAGCTCTGATACCAAATGTTGTGTAACCAGCTTCAAAAATAGAAGAAAAGAGATATAAACGCCTTAGAAATAAGCCACTTCGAGGGGGCAACCTCCAATACATTACATAAATGCACAATTCTTGGATGATACAAATGAACAAACCCTTCTTCTATATATAGGAGTCCATGGGGCCACAATACTAGCCGATCTAACAATAATAATGTAAGGACACAATAATAACAATATGGGGGTCACAGGGGTACAACAATAACAATAATGGGGGCTACACTAACATAATAAAGGACTACACTATTAATATATGGACTTAACAAATTCTGGCTGAATAGGATTCAAAGACAACCAAGTTGTCATTTTGTAATTAATAAAGCCCGTTTTATGATTAGAATAGGTGGTCATGATAGGAATTGAATTCCTTCATGGTGACTATAGAATCCAAGGTTGTGAATGGCATATCAAGCATGAGGTATTCAATGGAGGTTGAGACTTAATCTAGCTTGTTGCTTTATGTTATGGAAGATAACCAAGTAATACAAGAGAGGTTTTCCTAAATAGATCCGATGATACGCTTTTATATGATACTTTAATTACTTGCAGTAGATCTTATTACTATTACTCAAAATTCACAATCATGTGCTCTGACTTCCTTTAATAATGGGATGACTATGTTTTTCCTGCATCTTGTGAGTAAACTACCTTTGAAACCCTAGCAGTAAATTTCATTGCTATTACTCAGAATTCACAATCATGTGCTCTGACTTCCTTTAGTAATGTAATTATTGTGTTTAGCAGTAGATCTTATTTGATATTAAAGAATTCACAACCATGTGCTCTGACTTCCTTTAGTAATGTAATTACTGTGTTGACCTATGTTTCTTGAGTGAATTATCTTTGTTTAAAAACCCTATTTGCATAAGCTTCCATGTTCAGAAACCTTGCCACTGAATCTACTGACTTGTTGACTCCATAGCCCAATGGTAGCAAGCCTTCATCTTTCAACCTACAAACACATGAAACCAAGATAGAGTTAGCCATCTATATCATCATTAATCAATATCATAAACCCTTGAGAGAGCCCTCTCAGGCTGAGGAGGCTAAGCCTCAGCTAAAAGATTGGTTTGAAATAGTTACACTGAGGTAGTCTGATCAACAACCTATCAGGGTCCTATTTTGGTGATAACATTTTGGTGCGTCTGCCGGGAGCCTGAAGATTATTCATTCCCGTAATCAATAAGCTGAACTTCAGAAGGTAGCAAGAGCTCAGGAAGCTGTTTGAGGTTGCAAAGCTACCTTGGCGACTCCACATATCAAATAATCAAATTGGAAGGTGACTCCACTGCTAGAAGATGAGTCGCTTGATGAAGTTTCAAGATGAGTTCCATTGCAAGAATGAATGCCAGGTATGCCCCTATGAATTGGTCTCATATCCCTAGTTTTCCAAATCCTATGCCAAAGGTTGAATGGTTAGATGATCTTCCAATATTTAAAGATGAAAAGAAAGACAATGCTGCTCTTCATTTGGTTAGGTTCCATATGCATGTACACGGTCTTAAGGTTCAGTTCCCTGAAGATTGTCTCATGAAGATGTTTATGGCCAGTTTAGAAGGAAAAGCTTGGTCTTGGTATGAAAGCTTGCCAAATGGTTCATTATATTCTCTTGCAGATTTCCATAATGTATTTTATGAGATGTATAAAGTGTGTCATCCCTCGTTATTGATGGTCAAAGACTGTTGTAAACACTCTGAGAGTTTTATTAAATATTTGGAGAATTGTTATGAAGATGATGAGTTCATGGATGAGGAAATTTTAGAGGCCCTTCATGACAATACCTTTCATATTAAGAACACCAAGAAAAATGATAACATCTCCCTTGGATGAAAATGAAACTCAGTAGGAATTTACTGATGAAAATCATGTCATATCCTCTGAGTTTGAGGAAAATTTGCAGCAGGTTTGTCAATCCCTTGATCATCAGGAGAATGAGAATTAGTTCAAACAACAAGAGGAAATATTGGAAAAAAATTTCTTTTATAACCCTCAGGCAGAGGAAAAGGTTGATTATTTATGTCATACTTTGCAGCAACCTAATTCAAAGAATGATCATAATAATGAGGAAAATTACATTTTTTGTGTGAATCAGTTTGAAAAGAAGTTTAAAAGCACACAATGGAAGTCTTATGTGGTTGATCAAAGTATGGGTGAGTTGTCCAAAGCTGCAGAATATCATGAGAAGGATCAAACTGACCATGTTTTCTTTGACCCTATAGTTGAATATATGGCAAAGCTTTGCACCCCAGTGTTTCATTTTCATTTGCATTATGAATATCAGATACATTATAAGTTGTTTTGGTCATCTTAGCATCATGTTCACTTTTGGTTCAAGCACAGTCAAGAGATTCAAGTGTCAGATCAGATTGATGATTGGCTTCATTGGAAATTTCATATTGATTTAGCTAAAATGGAGTTTGCAGCTGCTAGGGTAGGTAGGAGTATGTGAATAAGCTCAAGGTTGACTGAGCCTTTTAGTAGGTGCAGTTTGAGTCTTTCTTGCAGAAATAATTAAAGCTTGGGGAGCAGATTTGGCAGAGTTTCAGAGTTTTATTCTAAAGAATGGATAGCAGCACTGGAGCTACCAGTTCTTAGTGTACCACAGGGGCACACTATCCCAAGTGGAGCCACTATTATCACTATTAAAATTTTCTAAACTTGGTAAGTTTATACATGCTCCTAAGTCATGGTATTAGATAGGTTTTGAGTCATTTTTATTTTTTATAGGGTCTAAGCCATAGGTTACAAGTCTCATTTCATCACCAAATAAAGTTCATAAACCTTGCTTTACTCTCTAGAAGTCTCATACCACGTTTTGAAAACCATATTTAAAAAAAAAAAAAATTAATTAAGCCACGAAACCACGTTTTCATAGCGCAGAAAGTGTGAAAACCCTATTTTGCGCTATGAAAACGCTTCTATTTTCGTAGCGCGCTACGAAACCACTGAAGCAACCTTTTTTTTCATTAAAAAATCCTGTTTTTCTGCTTTTAGTAGTATTTTTCCAGAAGGTTTCTTGAACTACTGAAAACTCATTTCGGAAAACTGAAAGAGGTTTTTCTTCCTAACATAATGGGCCACAAAAACCTCTTTCAGATCCTTTAAATTCATTATGCGGTGGGAGAAATTGATGACTCAACGTGAGCTACGAAAACAACTGAAAGTCATTAAGAGAAAATTTGTTTTCTGTTTTTAGTAGTCAACTTCATGATCAGTTTCTAGCTACAATAAAGGGTATTTTGGAATTCTCAAGGATTTTTTTCTTCATAAAATCTCCATCTACAATAACCTATCTCACTTTTCTCAAAAGTGTTACCAGTTCTGGAGAAGGACTTCATTTTTTGAAAACATTTCAAGGATGACATATTTTTATTATTAAATCCTGTAGACATCATGGAAAAAGTGCAATAAGTTTTAAAAACTAAGATTTTTGAAAAATTCTGTGTAAAAAGACATGCACAGCAGTTTCGTAGTGTGTTACGAAACTACTGTAGGTGCAGTTTTGAGTCTATTATAAGGGTTTCAAGAGATAAAAGCATCTAGTTTTTTAGTGTTGATGCTAATAAAGGATGGAAAGGGTTCACAAATGAAGATCTAGGTGTTAAATCAAAAGAAACTGGAGGTTTAAGAGATGTTTACAAAGAAATATATTTTGTGCTATGAAAACAGCTAATATTTTCGTAGCGTAGCCATATCAGCTCTCTTTATACTCCTTCAAGGGCTTAATTTTTGTACAGGTGGAAGGGAATGGTTCTATGGAACTGATAACATATGTCACTTGTCTAAAAAGGTCAAAATTTCCAGCAAAAGTGTTGGAAGACAAGCATGCAGGTAAGGGCTAAATTTCAACAAACTGTTTCCTAGTTTCTAGGGCAGTTAGGTCATGGAACAATAGGGTTCATAACAAAGCTGGAGGCATCACCAAATTCGACCTCATGAGGTTGGAGGTGGAAAAATAAGCATTAAAGGTTTAGATAAGATTTTTGAAACATGTTTTAGGAATTTCAGTCCTACTTGAATTAGGACTCTTCAAAGACAGTGAAGCTGTCATTTTGTAATTAATAAGCCTGTTTTATGGTTAGAATAGGTTTCAAGGATAGAAATTCGAATTCCTCTAATGGTGGATCATAGAATCCAAGGTTGTAAATGCTATATATCAAGAATGAGGTCGAATTCAATGGAGGTTGGAGACTTTTTGGCCCAACTATTGCTTTATGTTATGGAAGATAACCAGTGATATAGAGAGGTTTTCCTGAACATATCTGAGTTTAGATGAGGTTTAATTTTTTCTTGATCTATATGATACTTTAATTACTTGCAGTAGATCGTATTACTATTACTCAAAATTCACAATCATGTGCTTTGACTTCCTTTAGTAATGGGATGTCTGTTTTTTTGCTGCATCTTGTGAGTAAACTACCTTTGAAACCCTAGCAGTAAATTTCATTGCTATTACTCAGAATTCACAATCATGTGCTCTGACTTCATTTAGTAATGTAATTATTGTGTTTAGTAGTAGATATTATTTACTATTACTCATAATTCACAACCATGTGCTCTGACTTCCTTTAGTAATGGAATTACGGTGTTGACCTATGTTTCTTGAGTGAATTATCTTTGTTTAAAAACCCCATTTGTCTCAGCTTCCATGTTTAGAAACCTTGCCACTGAATCTACTGACTTGTTGACTCCATAGCACAATGGTAGCAAGCCTTCATCTTTCAACCTACAAACACATGAAACCAAGATAGAGTTAGCCATCTATATCATCATTAATCAATATCATAAACCCTTGAGAGAGCCCTCTCAGGCTGAGGAGGATAAGCCTCAGCTAAAATATTGGTTTGAAATAGTTACACTGAGGTATTCTAATCAGCAGCCTATCAGGGTCCTATTTTGGTGATAATAGTTGGATGTGTCTTTGGGGAAAGGAAGTCCCTAATTTTTCTGCACTACATGTTCCAAGGGCAGCATGAGAGACTATTGGCCACTATTTCATACCACTTGTTTCTTTATGATGTGGGCCATATGTTTGGTTGGAGCACTTGGGGCATACCTCTCATGAGAAATTGGGAGGATTTTTTCTATGGATTGCCAAGCTGGAAGGTGATCCACTTCATTTGGATGATAGCATGGAGATGGGAGTCTTTCATGAATCATGAAAATCCCCATGATTGTCATCACTTCTATATTGAGGAGGCCATGGATCAGCAAGAAGGTTTCCATAACAACCTTCCATTATTTCATGATGAGAGCCATTAGATTTACTCACCAAAGGCCAACTTGCACTTTAAGGAAGGACCATTGGAAGACAAAACTATTGCAGAAAATTCAGAGCAATGGTGGAGACTATTGGATGAGGAGGCCACAAGAGAAGAAGGGGATATTTTGCATTACCCTTGCAGTTTCTTGAGGACAAGAAACATTTGGGAGGGGGAGACTGTAATATTCCTAAATTAGCTTGCAGCTAATAGGAATATTAATTTTTCTTTTGAAATCTAGATGCATGAATAATTGAGCAAGGAGGCTCATAATTTTATCAAGTATGAATAAAAATACCTCCTAGTATGAAAAGGGATCATGAAATAACTAGTTCAATCATCCACATGTGTAAACAAGGTCTAAAATATGTGGACAAGGTCAAGTTTGACCAATTCAACATGATTTATTCTCAAAGAAGTGGATCCTAAATGAAGCCAGCTCATTGTGAATAGAGATCAATCTAGCTAGACAAAATGAAGGCACCTTGAGTTTGAAAAGGGAAAGGGCATGAATATTCAGTCAAGGTTGACTAAGTCAACAAATCTGTCTAGATACATTGAACCATCTTGATGGATAGCGCAGTTTTTGTGGAGGAGCCTTTGCATGGAAGCAACCTCATAGTGGGTGGGACCCTTGGTGAGAGAGCTCATCAATTATATAATGAAGGAGATGGAAAGCATATGGAAATATTGGAGATTATATTTTTATGTGGTCTGCTTAGACTTCCTGCATAGTTGTTTTTTTAGCTAAGTTGTTGCACTGCATAGTGCAAGGGATTTCCCGGGTGGGGATTCTCTACTCTTTCTTGGAGATCTTATTGGAGAAATCTAAGAGGAGACTTATGATCTGAATTTTACACTACTTGGTGTTGGGCCAAGCACTTACCTTCATAAAAAATGCAGTCCCTTCAGAAAACTGTGTTATTTCTTAAGGTGTGCACTCGGAGGGGTGAAAACCCCATTTTGAGGAGCTAGTTTCCCAAGAGGAGGATCAACCTTTCTTTGGGGAGGCTAGAGGAAGAATCTACAACTTTCTCTTGTATATATTTTCTGTCAAGAAACCCTTGCCGGGACTTCTTGGATCTGTATAAAAGAGATTAGATCTCTGTTTTTATGCCTCATTGAGTAATATAATAAGAATATCAGTTATATTTCTATATTTTCTGAGTTTAACGTCTATTATACTACGCAGTCTCTTATGCAGCAGCTCTGGCATTTTGCAGTCTTGGGGTTTTGTCAATTTTTAGTTGTTTTGAGCATGGGAGGTCTATTTAACTAAGTTGAAGGAATTTTTTTCTGAAAATATTTTGAACGCATATCCTATATTGTCTATTATAAGGTACAAAACCATTATTTTTCATTTTTATAACTCAATATTCAGAAAAGAATGCTTTTGGGGCCAAAAATTATGCTTTCCCCATTTGGTGACATTGTAAAAAGGCATAGTTTTTTGCTTTGATTGTTCTATGGAAGCTGTGTGTTTAAATACACTCTATTATTTGATCACTTTCTTCTCTCAAACTTTGTAATACCTTAGGGTATTCTTATTGTTGTATAAAATTCCAGATTTGGGATATTACATATGTATTGTATCGCAGTTTAGAGGCCTGTAGCAGCCACATCTCTTCTCAGAGATAAGAATACCACCACCCTAGCTTTTTATTTCCATTATTTATCATCGTAATATAGTTCATAGGCATGTAGCTTCCACATCTCTTCTAAGAGATACACTACCAGCGCCCTAGCTAGTCTATTTCAATCATTTAATTTTAATAAAATGAAGAATTATTTCTACTGTATCTCTGTATCTATGGCTATATGTTTATTCCATTGTGTTCCTGCAAAAATCCAGATCAATGATATCAGAGTGGTCTTCTCTTTCTCTTATTTTATTTTCATGTCCCCAACGTGGCCAGGGTATAAGGAGTTCAACCTCGTGAACCCCAACGACCCCCCATGGTGGAAGGAAAGAAAGACGAGGGACCAGGAGATCCTATCAAAATATTTCTCGAGGAGGTCCTCGTGAAATAGAGGAATGTGATGATGGATAACTTTTCACAGATCCTTGAACGGCTACCCACCGACGACACATCTACATCCAGCACGTCCGCCAATGGGTGCACGACAACCTGGCCAAATCCAATACCAAGTTCAGTAGAATTTTCCCCTCATAGAGGAACTTAACGCAATGGATACCATTGTTTCCTAAGGAGGGAGGAATGATCCAAGTGGATATCGATGGCCTCCCACCTAGTCCATTTGGACCCGCACCATCAATTCTTTCGGTCTTCACTGTGAGCACAACTTACTATTTTTAGTAGGTTTTTGAGTCGTGCACTCTCGGAGCCGTTTTGGGGACCTAATGATCTAGTTGGATATTGGTGGCCATCCACCAATTCCATTTGAACACCCACCATCAGTTCTTTCAGCTTGTAAGTTTCAACACAACTTACTATTTTTAGCAGTTTTTCGGGTCCTGAACTTTCAGAGCTATTTTGAGGCTCTAAACGACGCTTTTTGGGGAAACCAGGAACAACATGAGTCCCTAAACCATTTTTTCTTACTCAAAAGCTATATTCCTCGGATAGATATTTCTAACGAGCTATTGAGCGTGTCAAATAGAGATCAGATGCCAAAGTTACGTCCCCGGGAAGTTGAAACATCAATTTACCCAAACGGGACCCACAGTTTTGGCACTTCATCTCCTAGGGTTAGGTTTTTGGACGTTTTGGATTTTACATTGTTTCTCAACAATAAATAGGCCTTTGAGTCTCATTGTGACATAATTTAGGGGCTAGTAGCTGACACATCTCTTCTCAGAGATACACTACCAGCCCTAGCTCGCTTGTTCCCATCATGTCTGTATTGTAACATTGTTAAGATGCATGTAACCACCACCTATATTCTCATAGATAAGCCTACCAGTGCCCTAACTATTTATTTCGATTATGTATCATTGTAATACAATTCAGAGGCCTATAGCCGCCACATCTCTTCTCAGATATATGCTACCAGTGCCCTAGCTAGTCTATTTCAGTCATTTGATTTTAATAAAATGAAGCATTATTTCCACTACATCTCTATATCTATGGCTATATGTGTATTTTGTTGTGTTCCTAGAAAAATTTGGATCAGTCCAGTAAAGACAAATAGTGCAACGTGGAAGAAAAATATCCACACAATCAAGCTAATCTATTGAAATAATTTTAGAATCGTCCATATAGCCATCTAATAGATTTTTGCAGACTTGAGAGTATAAATTGCATTAAAGGAGCCGAGAGGGGTCTCCCTTTGTAAACAAGCACCCATAGGCTTAATAGATTCAGTATTAATCTTTACTAGAAGTTGAGTAGTCTTCACATCACCAACCGCATCCAATAGAAAGGTAAAAACACCTACAATAAAAATGATGTCAGAAAATAAGGTGTAGTCAATACCAATAGTATCATCTTCTAAATATATTTCAATATTAATTACAAATTATGTCACCATACGTGTGTGAAAGAAACAATCCATATTGTTATCAAAAGGAAGTATTTCTGAAGACCCCAAGAAACCCCCTTGAAGGAGACACTAAGGGTTTGAAACCATAGAATACAAGTTGGTATATGAACCTTAGTTCTTCATCCCTTAGGAGAAATGATACTAGTTAATAGTCTAACAGATCAATTAAATTACACAGGAAATTGTGTTTCCATGTGTGCATGAAAGAAACAATCCATCTAGTTAGCAAAAGGAATTATTTTTGAAGACCTCAAGAAACCCCCTTGAAAGAGACAAGAAGGGTTTGAAACCATAAAATATAAGTTGATCTATGAACCCTAGTTCTCTAGCACTTAGGATAAATTCTATTAGTCAATAGTCTGATAGATCAATTAAACAATCCACAGAATTTTCTTGCCAAGTAATCCTCTATATAAAATATCAAAAGTAAGCCCCTCCAGACACACTAAAGAAGAGATCCAATTTCTTCTCAATAAATTGGTATGTGTAAATTGTAGATTAGGTTGTCTTAAGACTATTTAAGTACCTACACCGCAAAAATAATTTCTCCTACAAGATTTGATCCAGGATTTTTAGTTTCAATATTATAGGCTTTCCTTAGTGTTGTAATATCTTCTAGTCTTTTCCAAGGGTAATGGTTTGAGTTACCATCAGCAACCTAAGAAAAAATATAGGACTGGAGATGCTAAAAGAAAAAAAATTTGGACCATTGAGAGCTTTAACCAAAGAAGTAAATACATGACCTAATGGTTTAGGAAGGGGTTTATGATGTTTAACACAACATGCGGGTAGGGAAGGGCTATATCACTTTCTGGCTTGAGACTTGTAGCAGGTACTATAGCAGGGCACACTAAAATCATGAAATAAATGGTAAGGATCAATCCAACTGTATGGAAGGAAATAACCAAAAGTAGTTAAATGAAAGGGGTGTTAGAGCATACCCCCACCCATCAGAGGTAAATTATAGGAGAAACCTTGATCTAGCTTAGATTGTGCCTATGATACTGCTGGTACTAGTGCCTTCAAAAGGATCAATTTAATTAATTAAGAATGGATAATTAGGTTATTTTCAATAACCGATAATTGAGTCAAGGGCCAATGAACAGATGATGGGGCAGTGTGAGGTGCACCAATCAAGAAAATTTATTTGTGATACAACTATTAAGCTATGAAATGTTGTGCATCTATCAAATTCCCAAACATTGGGAAACCAATTATCAATCTAGAAAACTAGGCTTATAGGCCTACATAAAAGAACCCTTAGAAAAGAGTGCATCCCTCAAATACCAAAATATAGGCATCAAACCATTACAATACAAGTAAAAATCCCAACATATAACCATGAATAAAATGGCACAAGGCCACCAATAGAGTTATCATGGAATAACCTAAATCATATCTAATAGGAACCAAAGGATCACGAAGCCCCAACCATTTCCACCTCGATGCGAGCCAACAATGCGCATTAGAGATAAGCAAAGAAAAAGGATTGCAGAGCCCATGGCATCACAACACCCTTCACACTCATGAACTTCATCCCTCATTGTCCCCATAATATTGTGCCCCAACACCACCTAACCAACAAGAAAACCCATTGAGAATAAAATATCTCTGACAATGGCATCGAAATTCACAAATTCATTTTCCAATTACCCCTTGTTATGTATAACTCTCTCCAAATAAGAGTAGTCCAATTTTCTCTTCCTTAACAAAGAACAATTGTCCTTGTCCTCGCCAACCGCTAGAGAAAACCTCGCAACCTTTAACATCTTCACCACGGCCAAACCTACAATTGAATTCACCTCCTCTGACCACATTGCGTTGGATAACACCTCCTCATGTCACCATTATTATGAACTATCAAATCCTAGAAACCCTTGACACTCACAAAAAATCATCGCAAAGTCCTTTCCATTCACATCTAATTTGAAACGTTGTAAGAAAGTACTACTTGTGTATAATATTCTCCCTCATGTGGTTATTTTAACTTATAACATCCTTTCAAGTGGTGAGATAAACAACCATCCGTGTGTTCACGATTTCGATTACCCTTTTCTTTTTAATCCTAAAAGTCAATACTACTCCATGCCTAGTTTAGTAGATATCCCCTAGTTTTACCAAAAACTCATTTTAATACCTCCAAAACCTATAACCCTCTACCCAAAATCCCCACCCCCAATATCTATAATATATTGGCTCTTTTTTTCACAATTTTTTATAAATGAACATGATAATTAATAAATTGAATCACCTATGGCTTACGGGTGTGCTCATGCAACAAGCAAATAAATAGAAAAACTTCAGATTGGAAATGTTTGTTACACCAAAATTTGACCATCTAACCATTTACAATTAGATGGATCTAAGTACACCATGTATGACCAATTTTACCATAGAAAAATTTCTTTCACTATAAGACATAATTTAATAAACCATATTTTATTAAGTTATTTCACATTAAAATAAGAAACCCCATGAGGAATAATTAAGTAAATCCTTATTTATTTTATTTTCCTCTAGGAATAATTAATTAAACCACTATTTAAATAATATTCCTGGTCATATTTAACCCAATTATAAGAAATAATTAGATAAATCATTATTTTTCTTGTGTTTTCTCTAGGAATAATTAATTAAATCATTATTTAGTTATTATTCCTTGTTAAATTTGAATAAATCACCTAGAAATAATTTTAAAAAATCATTATTTGTTAATTATTCCTTAACCACATTCTTTAATTGATAAATAAATCATTTATTTGTTTATTATTTATAAATAAAGGTATTTAACCAATTTAGGTACCTCAAAATATATAAAAAATATTCCAAGCGGTTAGATCTAGATCTTGGTTAATAATATTTTACTATGCACCATTATTGAGGATAACTCAATATTTTGTTATAAATAGGATGGTTTTCCTTTCATTCTTCACTTTGATCACTTTCATTGTCGTGCTTTGACAATTCTCATTGATGCTACTACATTCTTTGCTTCTGGAGTTCCCGTAGAGTTCAACACATTTTGGGTTTTCTACACCATTGAGAGAGAGAAAATTTTGGATCTAAAGCATTAAGGAAAGCCAAGAACCCATCCCCTTGAGGGGATATAGTAGATTTATGATTTTTTCCATTTCCAGGTGTTATAATACATATAAAATTCTTTATATCTTATCTTTTATGTTGGATGCATGGAGAAATTCTGATTTATTTTCACTGTTTCACTGTTTCACTGCTTTTACGACATATATCGGATTTTTTGCAACATTTGTTTTAAATATTGATTGTAGATCTAAATAATTTAAGTATCCATATTTTTTTCTAGGGTTGTTTGTCACGCACAGCTAAAATGAGCTCTTTTTGTACAGTTGCATTAAGAATTTACGCCAACAATTGGCGACTCCACTGTTGTTTATTTAGATTCCTCCATGACCATCAACTTTAGTAAATAGGGTTTTTCTTCAGTTGTTTTCAGTCTCTTGATGTTTTTTTTTAACTGTTACGCCCTAAAACAGTAAAAATTATATCTTTCATGTGTTTTCGAGTGTTTTCCGTAGATAACAGGTATTAGCCACGCCAGAGACGAAAAGTTTTCTTCAACCTATCGCTTGAAGATCTTGGAACTGGAGCTCACAAATTTTGGCCCAGAATGTGCGATTTATGCCTGAAATCGCACCTTTTAGCCCAGAAAGTGCGGTTTCCATAGCTTTCAGGTTAGTACCTACGAGCTGCAACATTTTTCTGAGTTTTTTCTGTGACAGTCAGGGTTTTCCGCAAGCACTACTTTGGGATGTTTGACCTACGTCTCAGCTCATATTAGGCTTGGATATGCTCAATTTGTGTCATTTAAGTAGAACCAAGCCCATTAGTGTTTTAGTACACTTCCACCTTTCTAGGAGGGGTTTAGTTGAGTAGGTAGTCTGAGATTTGCAACCCTTAAATCAAGTGTTTGGGGTCTGATCTATCCTTCTTTCAGGTCCCTTTTTATAGGTTATTGTTCCATCCAAAACCCCTCTTGAGTGTTGCTTGGTCTTTTCCTTAGGGTTCCTTTATTTCCCCTAGGGTTTTAACCTTTTGTTTCCTATTTTGCAGCAGTTTCCCCCTCTGATTTCTTGTTGTTTTTTGTGTCATTTCCAGTAGATCTGAGTCATTAGATCCCTGTTCCTTACAACTTAGATATTTTGGCCATCTTGTGTATTTTTAGTCAACTTTGGTAGCCTTTTAGACTAGTTGTTTGGGAAGCCTTCTTTTGGGTTGAATTTATGCTTCTGTAGCTGTTTATTTTACTGGTGTTTCAGTTTTATTTACAATACTTCAACATTTTTTATTTTTCTTTATACAACCGTCCAAGCTTACTTACATTTAATGCATGGCTTCCACACATGCACACCTAAAGCGAAAAGTGATTGTTTTACACTGCCAAGATAAGACATCAACATCGTAACTAGTTTATTTGCCTCACTAAGCCTTTGTTTATCACTCTTCAAACTTTTCTTGTCATTGGTGACTTGCCAACATTGCACTCCCAAGGAATTTATCTCGGATACTCCAAGGCCTTCACCCTCAATTTCCATTAGGAAGAGTTACTACACTACGTAGGATCCAATTTAGTCCTCCACCAAGTCCCCATATCGACTCTGATTCTTTTTCATCGAATTCTTCCTTTGATTCCAAGCCTAGTTCCCCTCACCCTCACACCATCATCATGTCAGGCACCAATACAGGTGCGAGTCCTCAAGTTGGTGGTGGCCCCTGCCCTAACGTTGGAGCCGCTACTAGAATTGTTCTAGCTACTCCTTTCTCCCTTTCATGATGGGATTAAGCCTTCCTGATTTCATCCAGTTAATCAACGACCCTATACTCCATAATCTAGGTTGGCCTTCTATTCTAACAAAGCTTCCTTTGTACATCCTTAAGTTTCAATGAAATGTGGGAGAGGACCCTACTAATCATGTTCTCTCCTTTCAAATGTGGTGTTTGTCCAATTCCACTACTGATGACTCCATTCGCCTTCGGTTGTTCCAGTGCATGCTCACAGGAGAAGTTGCGAAGTAGTATGTTGACCAGACTTCTGTGTCTCATTACACTTTTGCAACTCTTTCTAAAGATTTTTTTTCCTACTTCCAGTTACCTCTCCACTATGATACACGTACCGGGTTATTGACCGCATTTCATCTAACTTCTGCCACATGCCTTTCTAACCATGTCCAAGAATGACATAGAAGGATGAGCTTGTGCCAAGCTCTGACATTCAATGACCGTGTCTATATGGATTGGTTTCTGAGAATTTTTTTTCCTTCCATTGGTAAAGATGTCACGTCTCACTTTCCTTACACAAAGAAAGAAGCTCTCCAAGTCACATTGAAATATGACTTGATCTACGCGTAGTATGGTTACGTTTATACCGTTTTACCAGATATTCCTACACCTAGTGGTGCCAATGGACCGGGGGCATCTCACGCCGCCGATGGTATCGTTGAATCTCTTTCGCATCTGTATACTCATCCTTCCATGGGGTAGGATTTACCTTGTAAAAAATGTCTAACACATCTATAATACCATGTAGAAATTATATCAACGAATTCAATCTGGTCATGCAATGTACTAAAGCAAGATACTAAATCCTTCTACAATATTTGTGGAATATAAAACATGTTCACTCAATCACATGCAAGTAAGAGAAATAAAATTAGCAATCACACAACACAATATGTTCTTGGGGAAAGAACTTGCTCAAAACCCCTTTATCATATATTTTACATAGTCAAAGAATCATGAAACAATACAATACTTTCTCACGTCGAGAAAATGTTGCACTATCCTCACTATCTCACTCTAATCCAACCCAAAACTGTCTAGAAATTATTAGGAAAAATTGAAGAACACTTAGCCAATTCTCATCCCCTCCTTAGCCTAGAATTTCTCATGCAGTCCCTAGGTAATTAATCCCTATTAAATAGGATAATTAGCCTTCCTTGAATGCACAATCCCTATGGAGCCTTCCTCTAACTTTATAACTACATCTGGGTAGTTCGCCAAAAATACAACTCATAGTTTAATTGTCTTTAACATTTGTCTCAACTGGGTCTCCATCATAATTGACATGCATGCAACTATTAATGGTGAATCATCAGTTACTTGGTAGATCACTACTTCTGAATTAAATCTATTTTAACTCACTTGATCTTGCACTAGTTCATCAATCAGTTAGAACTAGTTAAACTAATTTTAACTCAATTAATGTGAGTTAATTGATCCCACTCACACCACACTAATGCTACAACTGCAAATGGACTCTATAATTAATAGAATCACTATACATGCCTATCCTTCGACCCTTAGCTTGAAATTATTGAGCTAAATAATTCTATCAAACTTAGTTAACTATTACAAGTTGTTGTGAGATAAGAGACAATTTAATTTTAATTTAATTAAGGATAATTAAATCAAAAGCGTCACATGGTAACCATTTTCTCGGTGCCATTTTCTAGATTTTTTTTTTTGGATGCCAATTTCATTTTTTCTTGTTGCAAATTTCAAAACTCCCTCTCAACAAGAAAGGAATCAATCTGTCCTGATCCAGGACCTTTGAAATGTTCTTGCATGCAACACTTATGTAGTTTTGTTCACACATGAAACTCTCTTGAAACTGAATAGCCTCAAAACAATTGAATCGGTATAATGCATATGTCATCAATCTTCTAACTACTACTAGTTACTGTACATGTCTATAGGACTCTCTGCGCTACTTCTGACATCTGCATCTGTGCTCTCTGCTTGCTACCAACTCTGATCTGCACTCCAGTATCGATGTTTGTCACTTTGATTTTTGTCTTCCTGACATCTGACTACATCAATCTAACTGATCCTTCCTGCTACTATTATACTGTGGGCTCCTCATAGCCAGGTTCGATCCATGAGACACACCATCTCAATGCACCCTACCCAAATTTCATCTTGGGATCAATTTTTCACATCGCCCCACCTCACACTTGGAGGTATACCTGCATGTACTCCCTTCGCCCTTCTAGCTCGAAATTTCCCCCTCCTGGAGGTCTCTTCTTGAGTGCAATCTTCCACTCGGTCTCCTCTCTTCTTCTCCAATTGTGTCTTCTCCACAACCTTCTGAGACTGCTTTTCAGGTTGCATGTTGAGAGATAATTTCTCACTCTCAACCACCAAGTCATTAACCACTACTTTTCTCCTCAAAGCCTTACATGCATACTCTACCTTGCATACTCTACCTCGAGAGAATACAGGTTCTTAAATCTTGAACCATGGTCTTCCAATACCTCTACGGGGACAATATTCTTCCTTAGGCCTGGAACATACAAAACATATGCTAGTTGAAGAGGGGAACAAGACTCCCTCTGAAATGTAACTATACCTATTTCAATCGCGCTATACCTCCTGTCATCTCCAAAATCCATGCTTTGTTGGAGATCCTTCTCCTCCAAGTCACTTAAGAGATATATATTTCCTGTCATATGGAACGAGGCACCACTTTCTATATACCACATGCATCCCATTGCAGTGTTGGCCATGCATGCAATGAGAGTAAAATCAAGCTCAAACTATGACGCCACCACTTCACACGCTGCAACTACAGGCTCCTTCTTGCTTGCCTTATTTTGTGGACAATTCAAAGCATAGTGCCCATGCTCGTGACAGTGAAAACATCTGATCTTGGACAAGTCTCTATTGCCCTCTTTTCCTTGGGATTTATTTCCCTTAGCCTTCTTTCCTTTTCCAATCAATGCACAATCCTCTTCTTTTTTGGTGCTGGAGGTCCCATCTCTAGTGCTCTGCCTTATCTCTTCTATTACCAAATCCGACCATAGTCACTCCCAATTTGGTAACCTCTCCCTCTTGTTCACAAAGTCCTTGTAACTATGCCATCTCTTGGGAAGGCCTAGAAGTGCTAGGCTTACCAAGTCGTCATTGGCTACAATTACACCGACACTTCCAAGCTCATATCGACATTGAGTAAACTTCACCAAGTATGTTAGTACCATCTCACCCTCCTCCTTCTTGATCTTTCTGAGATTTTCCTTCAGCACCAACTTCCTTTGGTCACTTTTGTTCTGAAAAAAAATTGTCCAGGCCTTCCACATAGCATATGGATTTTCCTTCCCATGGAGACTCGAGACAATATGATCTCGCACTCACTCCAGCAAGATCCTCCTCGCCTTTGCTACATTCTTTTTCCATGCATCAAGAAGTTTGGAATCTGCTGTTGTGGGCTTCGAAATATCATTATCTATGAATTCCTTCAACCCATTGTCCTCCAAAACTACCTGCATCCTGTCCTTCCATGCAATATAAATCCAACTTCCCTTGAGTTCATATTCAAGTCTCAAGCCTTTGAAATACATCTTGAACCTCTTCTAGCTCCAAACAACGTATCTACAAACTTGAATATTATTCAACACAAGCTCAATTTATTCTCCAGTATTGTGATTCCTGGTACTCTGATACCATGTAGAAAATCTCTAACACAACTATAATACCATGTACAAATTATACCAATGGATTCAATATGATCAGAAAATTTACTAAAGAAAGATATTGAATCCTTCTATAATATTTGCATAATATAAAACACGATCGCTCAATCACATGCAAGTAAGAGAGAGAAAATTATCAGTCACACAACACAAGATGTTATTGGGGAAAGCACCTGCTGAAAACCCCTCTACCTTATATTTTACATAGTAAAAAAATCATGAAACAATACAATGCTTTCTGAGACCTAGAAATTCATGCACTATCATGACTATCTCACTATGATCCTGCTCGAAACTGTCTAGCAATTCTTAGGAAAATTTGTCCAACACTTAGCCAATTCTCAGTCCCTTCTTTTGGCTAGCCTTGCTCACACAATCCCTAGGAAATTAATCCCTATTAAATAGGATCATTAGCCTTCCTTGACTGCAAAATCCCTATGGAGCCTTTCTTTGACTTTATAACTACACCTGGGTAGTTCGCCAAAAATAAAACTAATAGTTTACTTATCTTTAACCTTTGTCTCAACTGGGTCTCCATCAAAATTGACATGCATGCAGCTATTAATAGTGAATCATCAGTTACTTGGTAGATCACTACTTGTGAATTAAATCTATTTTAATTCACTTGATCTTCCACTAGCTCATAAATTAGTTAGAACTAATTAAACTAATTTTAACTCAATTAATGTGACTTAACTGATCCCACTCACACCACACTAGTGCTACAATTTCAAATGGACCCTGTAAACAATAGAATCACTCTACATGCCTATCCTTTGACCCTCAACTCGAAATTCTTGAGCTAAATAAGTCTATCACACTAATTTAACTATTACAAGTTGTTATGAGATAAGATTACAATTTACTTTTAATTTAATTAAGGAGAATTAAATCAAAAGTCTCACATGGTAACCATTTTCCGGGTGCCAATTTCTAGGCTTTTTTTCTAGATGCCAATTTCACTATTTCTTGAACAGTTGCAAATTTCAACATCCCTCAGGGAGGGACCAACTCCTCTAGCATTTATCCCCTCCTGGAAACATGTATTGGGGTCAAAACACGCCTTACGTATTTACCCAACTGCATCAACAAATGCTAGGGCCAGATGTTTCTCACCTTGTTTACCCCAATGTTGCTCAACCTCCTTTCTATCCTTATCCACAACTTGGTGATCCAGCCCCTTCGACATCAACACCCCAGCCTCCTATTCCTTCTGAACCTCTGCCACGACAACGACCACTTGCTCAAGGTCAGGTGTATGCATAGCAGAGAACAACTAATCCTCCTAATTTGAAGAAAAATAATAAGGGGAAGGTGACAAGAAGCCAGTGCATGGTAACCAAGGGCGCCAAGATAATCAACCAGAAAAACCCCAAGGGAACCAGCCTAACACTACACACTAGCAACAAGGCGACCAGGCCAAGTAGAACAAGCCTCTTCGTACGAAAAAAACCTGTTCATGTTGTGATTTACATGACCATTATACTCATGATTGTCACCTTTTACCCCAGATGCACTAGTTGTGGGAAGTACAAGAAACATCTACAGGACAAAAAGCCACCACTTCACTTCCTCCAAATACTACACCAGCTCAATTGGTTGTGTTTACTAATCCTTTCACTCAGAAAGGATGCGTTGTTGCGCAACCCCCTCAAGGTTATGCTGCTCTTCCACCTCCACAGTATGGTACCCTTGATTACTATATTCTCATGAATAATTCTGAAGAGTTCAATACTGCTAATGTCAATCTTGACACTTGGTCGCACCAATATGACAAGCAACCCACTACATCTGCAACTGTCCCAAACCAAAGTTTCCATAGATTCCACTTAGATACCTAATGTTCCCTTACAAATCCCTCATCCTACGTAAAATTTCATTCACAAGGGCCATTACACCAAAATGCTGCTTCCGCCAAATTCACCCACACCTACAACATAGTCGATGACTTGGCATAATCACCTGTTTCCATGTCAACGTTGGAAGTTCTCCAGTCATGCCCATCACGAAGAAAATATATACTATTTTTTTTCGGCAATGTGACTCCTTTAGATGATCATTTTATTGTCTTTTATGTCGAAAAATCAGAACATCCCCCTTTACCTTCATCCGTTGCCTTACAAATACTAGTCAAGATTCGTAATGGACATGTTCAAAGATGTATCACTGATGAGGGTGCATCCACCTGTGTGATGGCTGCCTCTATTTGGAATAATATCAGATCACCCGACTTAGCCCCATCCACCATCACTTTGTGTGCTTGGGATGCTCACCCTTCTCAAACCCTTGGCATGTTACGCAATTTCCCTGTCACCCTTGTGGGAAAGACTGTTTGTATTGACATTGAAGTCATTGATGGCCCCTTGTGGGAAAGACTGTTTGTATTGACAATGAAGTCTTGGTTCATAGCTATAGCTATGATATTTCTATTGTCGTATCTACGGTTCACCCTAAGATGTGATTTCCCCACAATGGAAACATCCTTAGCATCGATCACTTGACATATTATGAACCAAAATCTCAAAAATCCCCTAAGTCTATCATATCTTCAGTGGACGATAAAAAATCATTCGCACCTCTCACTAGTGTTTCACCATGAGTCTATAAGGATTCAACCTTACTTGCTTCATTCCCTGCACCCCCCTCTTTTCACCGACCCCATCTCGTCGAGTGTTTGCATGATGCAAGTGTCTCGGGCTAGCCACAAGTAGTCTAGGTTGACCAGCCAGTAACCCATGCCTATGCAACCTACTAGTGGTCACTCAACACAGCCTTCAGGACCTTCTCCTCAAGGACCTTATTCTTCTGTTGGTGTCTTCCTCAACCACTTTCAGCCTGGAACGGTTCCCCTTAGCCTTAACCATTTGGCATTCATTCGGCCAAGTCATTACCATTCTCATCAGACATCGCTTTTAGCTCCCCGCTCCAGAGTGTTTTTGGTGCTTGTTATGCCTACATTGAGCCTTCCCAATTTGACCCTAGGGATCCTAGTCTGGTACATTGATCCCCTAGATAACACTCTTCCTTGTCAGCTCAAACCATATACTGCTTTAACCTCGGTGCAACCGGTCACTATGACCCTCCCTTTGCTTCAGTGCATCAGCCATCTCAACAGGGACCTACTCATGTTGCGAAATGATCTCGTGAAGGGGGAAAAGCCAAAAATAAGGAACCTAAGCACAAGGCCCCCAAAAAAAATCTTGCTCCTCCTAAGCCTCCAAAGGAGTCACCTTTGTGTGATTTGTGTGATGTTGTTAGACATGCCACCCACAACTATCCTGAACTTCCTCATATCAAACCTATGGTCAACGAGACGTTTCCTGAATCTGATATCTTGGAGGTCCATGTTACCTTACCCGATTAAGCTAAGAAACTCAAATCATTGCACATGAACCACCCCTATGCTTTGTGCGATATTTATGGCCACTATTCTCATCATTTTCACCATCTCGACAAATTTCGCAACACCCTTAAGGCTTTTCGCCAAGTAGAGGTCACTCGTAGTGGATCATGTGCCCTTCTAATTGTGATTTCTTCTTCAGCAGAAACAGAGGACATTTCTGCACCCATTTTGATTCCTCCCCTTAGTGTTAAGATGATGGACCCTTCAGTCGCTATTCTCTATCTGTCATCATCCATGAGATCCATGGTGGAAGAATCTCCGTGGCATCCCCTTCTATTTCGACCGAACATCCTTCGGCTAACACCTTGGTCTCAAAATCGGTAGATGTCTCATCTACTAGCTCTTCATCTACCCTCTATAGCGACGTGTATGTGAACCATATCTCTCATGATGATGCCTCAAGTAGCCTCGCCGCATCACGTGCTCCCCCTTCCGCCAGTCCTCCCATATTTCATTCTAATGAAAACATTATGGAAGCTATGACCACCCCTAATTTTCCTTGGGATGATATGCACCATCGTGTGTACTTCCTTCCTTAGCAGACCCATGACCAACATGTTGCGGATTCCAAAGATTTCATCCATAGTGAGGTCGATTAGTTTTTTCCCCCTTTACATTAAACCCATGAATTCGATCCACATACACCTTGTGGCCATTACATTGACACCCAATGTTTAGGCAAGGGGGCATACTTTCTAGAGGATTTTAAAGGCCAACGACTTCTTAACCCTTGTAGTGCACTTTAATTTAATAAATTTTACCGATATCATCTCCCATCGACATGCGTGTTTTATTTTTGTCCTGCATTTAGGTAGCTTGCATTATCATCTCATTTTTTTTCTTGTGGCGCCTTTGAGATGGATCCATCATCCACACCGTATATCAGCTAGGACTACGGTGCAAGTCGTTTCTCCTGGAATCTAGCCTCGGTAGCTTGGGCCATTTTTATCCCCTTGCATTCATTAGTATTCTCCAACAACATATACATTGGATCTGCCACCAATAACCAGGCCGAATATGATGCAATTATAGGTTTGTTAGTTGATTCCCTTGCTCGTTGCATCCTTCATCTTCATGTTCATTTAGATTCCTTGCTACTTGTCGTGCAATTTAATGGCATGAATCATGTGAATAACCATGTCCTATTTAAAAGATATTTACAAGTGAAGTTCTTAGTGCGTGAATTTGAAACCATTAAATTCAATCATGTACCTAGATCCCATAATCACTGTGTATATATAATTGCAAACGATATTCTAGATTGGCACTTATCACATGCATTTAACACAATACAATCATAAAACAAATGGTGAACCGTACACTTGTCATATATAAAAAGATGCATATCCATATTATGTATTGACAAATACTAAATATTTTGGAGTGCACTACTCTAAATACATCTGACATTCCCATAGCATGCTACAAAATCAAAAATAGGGGCACCACATGCCCCTACATCTAATCACTATCTGGAGGGTACCAATCCAATGGTTCGACTCCAGTAGCCTGCAGAACCCAAACTTCCTATTCGGTCATTGCCATGCACCGCATGATCCCTCTCCACCTAGAGGGTAGCCCTACACACTCTCGATTTACTAATCTTAAATATCATTCCATCCATGCTCTGATACACCAGTCATCATCAACTCACACCTGTGATGGACATCCTCCAACATATCCTCATAGTCAAGTCTTTGGTCTCCTCACACTCCACTAGACTCTACAGCCCCTAGCGTTGCGAGTCATCTCATATACCTTCTTGGATTCACCGGTGCTATATTTACATACCAAAAGTAGAAAATTAGTACCACATACATATTATAAAAACTTTAAATGCACCATAATATATAGCAACTTTCACTTACAATATCATCCCCATGCTCGACCCAGCAGAAGTGACAAGTGAGGGTCCCCTTGAAAATTCATACCACTGTATGGATAGTTGTCTACGTACAGTGGCATCTGATCCCAATGTGCGAATAACTCAGGTCAGAACACTCGTATGACTCCCCAAACTCCTCCTCTCTGCGATAGCTACCCCCAGCAATGCATCCTGGGCTCCCATGGGCCCCCATCCTGTATCTATACATGAGGCCAAAGTGTGGGGATCTTTTCAAAGAAGAACGAGCACAACACCGTACCAAAATAACATTCATGATTCACTTGTCACTTTCACACTGGCAGTTGTCGTTTCACCAAGGGCATCATCATCTCGTCCCACCCATAGTAGTTTCGACTCAGAAAACTCCAAGCCAACATCATCTACCCCCTAATGATGTGATGGAACACCTGGTTGCCGAGGATCTATAGTATTGCTGTGGCGACAACCCGTATCTCTAGCCTCTCTATATAAATGATCTGAATGGCCATTCACTTAGCACAAACATTAGGTCTACAATGGTGCTCCATGAACTCTACTATGTTTCACCCACGCGGTAATACTGGATGTATATTTCCCACCACCCCTAGTGGCGGGAGTCTGGACAAGAAGTAGATGTCCTGAATGGTCAACTCAATCCTATGCCCCTACTCAATAAAGGCCTCCTGGTCATGATCCCAATAGATAACTATCCTAGAATGTAAGGGATTCACTTCCCTAATCAATGGGTTCTGAACCAACTTGATAACCCCATACCTCGCAAGCACTCCTTGGACCACCTAATATCCCTAGATCTCGGCACAGAGTGCATTCAAATCCCTCTCTCTCTAATAGATCTTCAGATATACCATACCTGCACAAAACCATCATGTTTTTCATCTCATAGAAGATAAACTACATCATCCCTCATCAAATCCTAGTCCCTAGCAAAAAACAGGCCAAAACCCACCTTCGAAGCAACTTTCACTTTTCAGCCTATACAGCTGCGAGCTCGCAATTTTCCCCTCTGGAAACTGTGAGCCAGGTCATATTATATTCCCTATAAAGTGCGATATGGTGGTGAGGAAGGGTAGAACTTTTTTTCTGACCCCCGGGCACATAATTTGAAAAACCGAACCGCTAAAACAAAGTAGAGTAAGGCTAGGCCACCTACCTGCAACTAATGGATCATGATTCCAATTGGTGGTTTATCCGCTATGATCACCACAAGATTTAGCGCCTTCTCCTCCTCTCCAAATTCACCATAGCTCCACTAGAAAATGAATCAAATTAGAGGGAAATCACCCTATTAAAAGAAAAACCTAAATTTTCTTTCACTAATTACGACCAAACTGTAGCTCGATTTGACAAACCGTAAGTACCGTTGGAAATATCTCACCGAGCACTACAATGGGTATCCTTTAGTTTTTGGTACTTTTACACTTCACCGGGAAGCCATTTTTCCAATAACGGTCACTTTTCCACCTCTTAAAATTGGATTTCTTCACTTGCACTTCTTGTACTTGGGGCACCACTTTTCCTTCATACTTTTCAGCACATATGTCGATTTTCTTTATGAGTAACCATATTTTTCTCATTTTTTTATTGTCCTCACCGGACCTATTCTGTGTGGTTTCATCATCGAGTCACCCTTGTTCAAAGCATCCGAGTTGAGTTACCATCACATTCATGGAGTCTGTCCCAAGTCCCTTTGCCTCCTGCTACAGTATTCCATGCATTTTTTCCTTGTCCCTCTATCATGTTGCCCATTTTGGCCTCCAGTCATAATTTCCCCCATCCCCTCCATAGTCAAGTCAATCGCTGCTAGGTCATCAATGATTTTTATGCTCTGATAAGGGAATTTTTCCGTCCACTACTCAGTATCCCCTATCCCATCATCATCCCTTGTAGCAGTCCATTAGTCACTTTAATATGATCCCTCATGCCTTAGTTGAGGATTCCTCATTGCCTCACCTATGGTAGACCTCCTTTTGTCAAAACCAGCACATTCATTCCAGAAGAAAGGTCTAGAGGGTAGTGTACCTTGGTTACAGCTCCCATTCTTTTTCGGTGCCTCAGATCACGTAAAGGTTCTCATCATTTCCCTTTGACTTAATTGTTTCTCATCCACTTACCTTCAACTCATTATTGCATGATCGAGAATTGTATACTTGATGGTTCGGTGAATCAAAAAATTGTACCAGTGAATCCCGGGTGTGTGTGAGATGTTTCAGACCTCATGCGGGGGTGGCCCTTCAGGTAGCCCCCCACATGCCGGAATGACCTCAAATGTAGCTCTACAGATTTGATGGGTTTGGCTCGAACTGCTTCCAGTGCCCATAGCATGCATGTATCATTCATATGATCCATTCATATTTTCAAATCCCTTTTCTGTTTGTCAGGGCTTCTTTGGTTCTTATTATGTCTCATGTATGAAGATATTATTGTATTCAGTCCCGGTTGTTTTCCCAGTCGCAATATGTATGTGGGATCCATTATATTTTTTTTGGCCCATTTTATGCCATCATCTCATGTAGCATTTATCATGTACTTTATTGCTTAGTTTATTTTTTTTAGCGCACCATTATTCTTTTTAATTTTTCATCTCAGTAGGCATAGGTATACCTCCCCCGCCTCACTGAGAATAGGTACCTAAAACATTAAAGGAGACTTATATAATTTGTAGGACTCTCCCCCTCAATTATTGTCCTCTCTCTCTTTGCTCCGTCTATGTATCTCTCTCTCTAACTCCCCTTCGGTGTCTAGAAATTGTGTTCTTACAACGTACTTCGGTCATACGATTAGCTCCTAACGCTCGTACGTTGGCGGGAAATCTGTTACACCAAAATTTGGTATTCTAACCATTTAAAATTACATGGATCGAAATACACCATGTAAGACCAATTTTACCATAGTAAAATTTCTTTCACTATAAGAAATAATTTAATAAACCATATTTTATTAAGTTATTTCTAGTTAAAACAAGAAACCCCATGATGAATAATTAAATAAATCCTTATTTATTTTATTTTCCTCTAGGAATAATTAATTAAACCACTATTTAAATAATATTCCTGGTCATATTTTACCCAATTGTGAGAAATAATTAGATAAATAGTTATTTTACTTATTTTTCTATAAGAATAATTAATTAAATCATTATTTAATTATTATTCCTTGTTAAATTTGCCTAAATCACCTATAAATAATTAAAAAAAATCATTATTTGTTAATTATTCCTTAACCACATTCTTGAAATGATAAATAAATCATTTATTTTTTTATTATTTCTAAATAAATGCATTTAATCAATTTAAATAACTTTTCCCTCCAACAAAATATAATAAAATATTCCAAGCAGTTTGATCTAGATCTTGGTTAATAATATTTTATTATGCGCCATTATCGAGGATAACTCAATATTTTGTTATAAATATGAGGGTTTTCCATTCATTCTTCTTTTTTATCACTTTCATTGTCACTCTTTGATCATTCTCATTGCTACTACTACTTTCTTTGTTGCTTGAGCTCCCATAGAGTTCAACATATTTTGGGTTTTCTACACCATTGAGAGAGAGAAAATTTTGGATCTGAAGCATCGAGGACAGCCAAGAACCCATCCATTGAGGGGGACTAGTAACCTTATTATTTTTTCCCTTCCGAGGTGTTATAGTACATATAAAATTACTTATATATTGTCTTGTCCATTGGATGCATGAAGCATTTCTTATTTCTTTTCACTTTAACTGCTTTTACTGCATAGATCAGGTTTTTTGTAGCATTTGTTTTAACTATCGATTGAAAATATAAATAATTTAAGAATCCATCTTTTTTTTAAAGGCTATTTTTCATGTGCAGCTAAAGTGAGCTCTTTTCATACACTTGCGTTAATAATTTACGCTAACAATGTTGACACTAATATTTGGGATTAGGAAAACTTATGTAAATATTGTAAATAGAAAAAAATAAAGAAATTTAGAAGAAAAAGAGACATTGGGAGATGAAACCCAATAGCCTCCCTCACCTTGTAGATATTCATATTCTCTCTTAATGAAAAACACAATTTGATTTGGAGTTAGAAACTTGGCCTGACATGGTATCAACGCAATAGGCCCCAATTCATCTCTCTGCTTTAGTAGCTCCTATTCACTACCATATTCCCTACCATTATTTATTGTAATATTTTGTCCCTTTGCACTTTTTATATGTATGTGATTATTCAAAACCTGTGCCCTTGGTGTATATTCAGTGTGAGTTCATTCGAAGTACAAAAGGTGATGTACAAGAATATGATGGACTAGGATCCAATGTTGCGAAAATATTATGAAGATAAGTATCAACCACATTTGAATGATTTGAAGGTTTCGAACATCATTCCTTCCTAATGTTCATGTTATTATGAGAATTGAGACTAATAAAGATATTAGGAGAGGATGATGAATGAATCAATAGGGTCTCTAGATGGATATCAGGGTGAAGGCAAAGAAACTCGATATCCCTCTACACTGAATTGGTAGGAGAAAGGTCTCCAAAAAAATTCTCAAATTGAATCTGAGTAGTGTTAGGGCTAATATTCAATGAGTCATCAATAATGGAGGTCGTCTCATTCACATCAAAATATAAAGTGTGGGTGGATTCCAAATTGTCCGAAGAAGGAGAAATTTCCTGTATAGGTATCAATGAAGAATGTTCAATACAATCAGAATGTGATAACTAAATATGTGGATAAGCAATACATAAAGGACATAAAGTAGAATTATTAAGAGAAACATCACTTGATTCCAAATCATTACGAATATGTTGGTCAAGACATGTCATAGGTGGTGTGATTTTAAGCTTACCCAAGAGAGAGTGCTTACCAATCTCCTGAGCTCCCAGAAAGTGTATAGATGTCAATGGACGACCCCCATCGAAAACAGTATATGATATTCCATGTCATCGAATTCTAAATCTATGGGGCACTCATCAATAAAATGTCCAACATTATGATAATCAATGCAACGAAAAGGAATTACCCAATAGTCAATTTGTTTCCTAGTAGAGAAGCCACCCTAATTGAGGTTCACCTTTGCATGAAGGCCAACAACGAAGACCACCTCCACAAAAATACATGTGATATGTTTATCTCTCTGTAACAGGCTTGCTTCCACTAGGAAATAAAATTTACCAATGGAATTTTCGATCATCATTAGTGATTCACATGACCAGAATGCGAGCGGTAAACAAGGGAGTTTAGATTGAAACCAAATTCTTTCATGGAAATTCTAGGTATGGATCAAATCCCACATATCAGTGATTTAAAGAGAGGAAACCACAACCATGAACCAAATATGATCCCAAACCCTTCGCAGCATTTCCATCATTAATAAAGTGGAAGCATAGCCATTGATTGTATAAAATTTTGAAAACAGGACAATACTTAAGAATAGGGTATTAAAGTTATTTAAGGCAAGACACAATATGAGAGCCATCCATTCACAGCTAAAATAACTTACCCACCAAATCCCATTGTTGTAATCCTACAACCCAGTCCCAAAAATCATCGGAATAAAAACGAGTTTTTTGATAATCTAGATCAACCTTAACTTCCTTCTTTTTCCATGAATGGTGGAAAAACAATTTTTGTGGATTAGCACATTGGGGTTCAATAACTAGTGGGGATACCGAAAGATTTGAATCCACATGTATAGTTTCATGTACAAGATATTTCCCAAAGGGATAGACTCCCGAATTGGTGCAAAAATGACTCTCTCCCTCAATAGTCGCATGTACGAACACATCGAGTAATGGCACATCACTACCCCAGTTTCCTTCAGTATAAAGTGAGATCCTACTGGTAGATTTAAAGTCCAGTTGTAGAATGGACACCACCAAAACTCTTCAATCTCACCTATATGTGCACTAAAGTAGAGAGCATTACTAAAAATTAACTTATGTAGTAGTGTCTACTCGATGTAGGCTGTCATCAGCTCAATCCACTAGGAAACCCCTTCAAATAAAATAGAGGAGCCAATCACCATCAACCAATTTCCTTCATAAAATCTAATCAAGCACACAATTGACAAATATCTTCAATGACGACGCACCATTAAATGATTGTCCCTCATATAATCAATGACCAACTTGGAAAATAAATATCCCCCTAGACCGATCAATGACCCCAAGAGACTCCTTTGTGATCGAATTCAAAATTGAAATATGTTACCAACTCCACCAATCAAAATTAATGCACTTAAGTAGCAGTAAAGACCCTCGGAAATCCTCGTATCGACCTATCCCATCCCAGAGAGGAGAAGGAAGATCCATAGGAGAAAAGGTTCAGGATAAATACAATGTAAAACGACTAGCCAATGTGTCTCAGATAGATCATACAGAAGAAGAACATGTAGCAACTAAGATCCTCGAAAATCCCCTCATTGACCATTCCCAAACTAGAGAAGGAGTAGGAAGATCCACAGGAGAAAAGGTTCAGAAGAAATTCAATGTGAACAACCAAATAGTGTGTCTTAGATAGACCACAAAGTATACCAATGACTAGAGTGAAAAATAAATTGTTATAAGTGTACCTTGAAACAAAAGAACGAGTATAGATCCCCAATATCATTCATAATCAGGATAAAAACTGAATCTAGCTTAGATAATTATGCTTAGATGCATTGCACGTCCAAAAAAAACTAGTAATTGCACCAACAAATGCTACATTTAATCCATCTACCTCCACACTTACAACCAAAATTACTGCCCTTGTGAATTTTGTGACTAATGCTTCTACAGTCCTATTTTTTTTCTTCGGTGTCTTCTTCTTGCAAAAGTTGTCATAGAGATTTTGATGTGGGCATATTGTCTACCAACATATATTTTGTAATTTGTCTCCACCATATTTTAAGTGAACCTAATCCATGTTGTCGATGATCGTCAGAAGTTTCAACACAACAATGTATAGATAGCAGCAACCAATAGATAGAAGTAGCGATCAAAATAAATGAAACTGTCAAAAAACACAATCGATTGAGACCCCGAAAAGTAATCCAACTATGTTACTGCCTATCCATGTTCAGCGAAAGTTCCTCTATCTCTCCTCTCACCAAGCACCTTTTTTTTCGGCCTCCATTTCCCTAAATCCCATCAGTTTTTTTCGGCCTCCATCGCTTTGCTTCTTGAAGAACCCAACAACAACATAAAGAAAAACCCCTAATCCTTTACTTTTTCCTTTTTTACTAGTGCCTCGTATCAAAATTTTAAGATTAAATATTTCTTTTGTCTTAAAATCACACTTTGTGTAGTAGTGTTGAATGCAACGACATAAAATTTGTCTCTAATCGTATAAATAGAGATCGAAGGGACATAAGAGGGATTGATGTGCGAGAAATCTTGCCAGGAAAATTTGTCGTGGTCTTTAGAGTCAGCTACCCCACCAAAACGAAGAGCCCAACAAATTGGTGTCTTTATATAAGATAACGTGAATGACAAGTGAAATAGCAACCTCAGTATAGGCACGAGACAATAGTAGCTTGCACGATTGCAGACCTAAGATGCACTATCATAGTCAATTTTGCAAGTCATGTTAGATAATATTGTCTTCAATTGATATGGTTTTGTCTTAATTGTTAATTGTCTTAAATGAATTTCGTCTTAATTTCCATTGTCTTAAGTGGCCATTATCTTAATATAAAGTTTGGGGTTAAAATATTTTTGTCTCAAGTTGTTTTTGTCTTAAATATAATTTTTTGTCTTAAAATATTTTTGTATTATATTGTTTTTGTCTTAAATTGTTTTTGTCTTAAAATATTTTTGTCTCAAATGATTTTTGTCTTAAATATAAAGTTTTGTCTTAAAATATTTTTGTGTGAAATTGTTTTTGTCTTAAAATATTTTTTTGCCCTTAAACTTTGTGTTTGGTGAAATAAAACTATAAAAAAATTACCCATATTTATCTTGTAGCAAAAAGAAATAGGTTTATAGAAAAATCGAATGAATATTGAAAATTGTTTTCCCCAAAATGTGACACAAAACTAATTTAGTGCTATGATAGTATTTAATATGGTTTTGTGTCCAAGACGTGGGTGTCGAGGGCTCCCACATATTATGGTATGTTAGACAACTTATAGTGTAGGATTTTCCTTGTATGGTACCCACGTAACAAAAAGGAGAGACATTCAAATTATTGTCTCAAAGAAAGTTGACTATTATGAAATGCAAGTGGACGAAAAATTTGCAGAGGAAGTGACGACAACAAATTTTTTTGTAATTGTCTTCAGTTAGTGTCTCACTTACTAGTTTCATTTTCATTATCATTTATATTTTTTTTAAATTGTATTTAATTTATTTGTTAGGGAAATAGGGAAGATAATCACATTGGTTTGTGAATTTTTTTATTATTTGGCGAAGGAAGACAAAAATAGATCGATCTTATTGACTAGGATAAACGGTGTGTGCCCAACCCCATTGAGTTATGAAAGAAGGATAGTAACTTCACTTTATTTGTCACAAAAAGTATAAATATACTTTAAATAGATAAAAAGAACAATTTTATAAACTTAATATTTTTATTATAAATGTATATAAAAAGACATAACCAAATTTAATAATTATGTTAAAATTAATAACCAACTTTAAATTTATGTTGCGTAAATTAATCTAAAAATTATTAGAATTTATTTCTAATAAAAATTAGGAAATCTATTTTATTGAATTTATACTTTACTGTACCCAGATCCATCTAATGGATCTATCATGCGCCGAGAGGGATCAAATCTCTCGAGGTGAAAACCTATTTTTGAGTGCAAAACTTGAGGAAAGGTTTGCACCTCGAGAGATTTGATCCCTCTCGGCGCATGATAGATCCAGAGTTAGA